>JAOVVI020013111.1:1281-11979 GCA_028571085.2 Nepenthes alata | reverse complement strand
ATAGTTCTGCTTGTTCCATAGAGTTTTGTAAATGAAACTATGTATTAATTATTGTGACACGTTCTGTGTTCTGTTGGAAATGTATTGATACTTCCGCAGTTCTGTTAAGGATATAGTTGCTTTCACTATTCTTTTCTTTGAATATGCACAGGTCCTAGATGGCATCTCTCGTATGTTTTTTGGTGTAATGGAAAGGATTTTGTGTTAAGGTCATGGATGGATATGACAATTGTTTTCCTGTGTATGTGTGTTGCAGGAGAACTTGTGGTATTTGGATAGTTATGTATATGTACTAATTATGTTATACAGGTTTATATTTCAATTTTGTCCAATTTTAGGGGAGACTCTGCCCAGTTTTCCCTAGAACCTTAAGTTGGGATTTGGGGTTTCTATTCCTATATCTGCAATGATGAAATTATTTGAGGATAAAAAACCCTGTTCCGTCACAATATGCATGCTCAAGTCATGGGAATCACAAATACATGCATGGGTCTGGTATTGGTACAATAATACTCGAAGGGAATCGAAAGAAAATAAAAAAGAGTAGAAGAAAACGGTATGGTGCACTTACCTCGACCCAATCTATAACTTTCCCAACAAGCTTGGAGTCAGAATCAAACCCAAGATCCTCCATTTCCTCCTCTTTTCCTTCACGCGGTCTCTCTCCTGCGTGGCTCTCTCTCTTGGTGCGTGCAGCCATTGTTACTCGACCTCACCGCGACAACCGGCTAACACCGGGCACAGCCGTCGCCGGCCACCACCGACGCACCGCCTTCTTCCTCGGTAAACCATCCTCTCTCTCCTCTTTGTGAAACCCTTGACTCCCTCGAGCCCCTCCCTCTCGTTCTTTCCTTTTTGCTTCTAATATGTTATTATTATTATTATTATTATACATATATATATATATATTATGTTTTCTTTTAATCCCAAAACTCAAATCGATACTCGGACAATCGAACGGGGGAACTTCGGGCGCTAGCCTAGCAAGTCCAAATATCCTTCAAAATCTCATAATATTTAATTAATTTTTTCACACCTAAATTACCCGAAAATAAATAAACCCAATTAAATTGAATAAAAAATTTGGGATATTACAAATACTTCTTTCTTATTTACATCCCAAAAACAGGATGGATTTTGTTTAGTCCACACAATCAAAGGTTCAAATCGCGTAATGATACTTCTTCCTTGTTTACATCCCGAAGACCGAATGGATTGTGTTCAGTCTACATAACTAAAGGCCAAAATCCCACAACGATACCTATTTAGACAATGATCTACACTATAATATTCTAAAGCATGCCAGGGAATACTATTTGCTAAAATAAATCATTGGTTCAGTTTCTTTACTTCTTAAAATTTCATAGTGGAAGCCCTTATTCATAATCTTGCTTATTTTTTATAATTTTTCCATCTTAGAGAAAATTCATATTTTCATGATATCATATTAGCTTCCACTCATGTACAAACTTGGTATATATACATAACAAAAATTATATCAATGGATATCATAAAAAATCAAGCCAAATAAATTTTTAGCCGACATATTAAGTGGCTTTCGGTCCATTAACCTTCCAATTTTACCGGTTTGCCACCCGGTTCGGTTCCTTTTTAATTTTCGTAACCGGTTTATTCAAATAGCTAATTCATGGACCGATTTTCCCCTTCTTATGAAATTCTTTCTATTTTATCATGTGGACCGATTTAGTATATATCAAAAATGGATTGGGCGGTTCACTTAAATAAAATACATTCCTGAACCAGTCTACTATTCCCCTTTAAAAATCCAACTGCTGAATTGATTTGCTGAACTTGGTTCTCAACCCTACTTTTGCAGCCGGTTCATCCCATAATCCACCAATTCACATGATATTTGGTTAATTTACTATCTTAGCATGTCATATTTGATCAGTTTATCCATAAATTCTCGGCCAGTTCACCCATTTTTAGCAAAACTACCAAACTACTGCAGTGGCTGGTTCAGTAGCAGTGTCTAATTTTTGGGCAGGTTCAATGAGCAAATCACCATATAAATTTACTTCCATATATTTCCAAAATCAGCACAAAATTTTGGACCGGCTCATGTAAATTTTTCAATTTTATCCTTACCCGGTTCAAAGTTATGCACTGATTTTTCATGTATAGCTCTACTTCTCGTTGGTTCAGTAACACTTTCTTTTCCTTGGTCTGGACCAGTCAGATTTTGCAAGATAAATTTACACCAATTTATGACATATTGCCGGTTCATTGAAATATCATACTTAATTTTTGTGGAACTTGAATCGGCCTAAAACTTGGTAAAAAATAGAACCCAAAGTCACCACCAGTAGCTGCTTTGTTTTCATTCGGTTTAATCTACTAGTCTACTTTGTTTCAATTAAACCAGACGGTTTAATGAAGAGTAATTTTTTCAGAAAAATATGGCGATTTAGCCAAAATCTTAAAGTATATATACTATAAAAATTTCATGGCATGACTCGACCAAATAAAATATATAAAAATTTGGACATCGGTAAGGTTCAGCAATGTTTAGCAATTGAACTGTATTTTGACATGTTGCTGAACTTTTCCTATTGTAGCATGGATTTGGCAATGATTTTAAGTATTGGACCGATAATACTTGAACATAGCATCAAGAATTAAACAACAAATCAAAGAGGGAGAGGTGTTCTTGCTTGGAATAATTTTGGATTTAATTTCGAACAAGAAGCAACCAACCGAGTCTTCCTTCCTGGGTCAGCTTTCTTACTATATTTTTGCTCTGATTTTCCTCTAGGCTCCTGCAGTTCTCTACCCTTTTTCATTTATTTAATCTCTTTTCAATGTTCCTAGTCATCCTTTATATAATTTGGAGCTGCCACATGCCCCATAAGGTGGCAATTTCTTAGCTTTCCGAGCCATGCAAAAGTACTATTGTGTTGCTCCCTGCTTAAGCCACTTGTTGTTGTTCTATTGGTGGTAAATGTTTAATATATTTTTGGTCCCTCATCAGCCTCATGTCCCTTCTCTTTGCAGGCTATATTTCATCTTTTAACTAGTTATTTTACTTGGTAAACAAATTCAGGAAATTTGGGTGTATTGAAATCAGCACTTGCTGATTTCTTGGCTACCGTGGATATATGGGGGTTTATTGCTGGATAACTTTTGAATTTTGAACTTAATATGATGTTGCATGTGTGTAGGAGAAACTTAGGCTATGTATGGATTAAATACTTCATGGAAATTTTTGAAATTAGCATGGAATTTCTGGCTGCCGTGTGGGCTTGCTAAAGCCGAGTCCCTTTGCTGAATTTTGAGAAAATTCAGCTATTTGTGTGTATTTGGGTGTTGTAGTATATGTGTTCGCTTAATTAGTTTAATTTATACTATATTTGGTAAATCAGTCAAAGTTTGGTTATTAATCGGGCCCAAATTCGGTGTGACGACCCCACTTATCCTAATCGGAAATCGGCAAGATTCTGCCTGTAAAATGACAGTCAAACTATACATAAACCTATACAAAACAATGAACAACATACAAATCTCCAACAAATATCACAACAGAGGGTCCACATTGCCACAAATATATTCATAGCTCCAACGTTACATCTCTAGAAACGACATTGAAATTAAGAGATGCTACTAGATACCTGAATCAAACCATAACTACTTATGAAAACATATATATCCATCATATACACAGCAAAATCTACATTTTCTGTACATAATCAATATGCAAGTTCATATCCATCTCAAAATATAGAAGAGTATTCCATACAATACAAAAATACAAAATCTAAGTTCACAAAACCTTCCTTCAAATCCACAACCTAGACAACAACTTATCTCTACTACATCTCATCGGGTATAAGCTCATACTCATCTGAAGGTAAGAAAAATAGCAAGGAGTGAGCCAAATGTTCAGTAATGCACAATATAATAGAGGGCATTCGGCAATATACTCAAAATAAATCAAGCGAATGGAATAAGAGCATAATATAGATGCATAAACATGAAATATGATCAATTGCATTTCCGGAACTCATTTTATTTCTAATTCCTTTAGGTTCTCAAATATGCAGAAATTTATTTATCTTTGTAGATTAGGGCCAGTAGGCCTTACCAGCTACGGTGTGGCCGAATGAGAAATGGAGTGTGTATGCTTCCACATATTCTAAAGCACTACCCATGCAATTCAAACACCCCATGGCGAGCGGTATACCTTTCACCCGGTATACGGGGCCATAAAGCTTATGCCACCATATCCCCCATGGCCCAGAGGCAATCATCATGCTACCATAGTAATATCCTAAGGCATATCAAGGAATGCTACCCTCTGAATATAAATTCTTGGTTTAATTTTATAATTACTTGTTCATAAGAAAAATTTCATACTTCATTCTTAACACTTTGTTCTCACTCCTGAAGAACGGTTCATCAATCTTAACATATCATGGAATTTCCTTCTTATTCTTTTTATAATTTACGTAATTCTTGTGAGCTTAAATTTTCACATGACTTAAATTACATACACAATCAACATAAAGTTTGAGAAAATTAGAAATTCTTACGACAATGAGCCAAATATAACTTTGAAGCTTTCGGACGACAAATCCCTTCATAAATGGTTCACAACATAATTTTTGGAGGCCACAAATTATCCTATACAATTTACATGTAAATAAATATCAAATAATCAAAGTAAAAACATTCATAAGGCTAGGGTTTCAATTATCTAAGGCCAAAATATGTATAAATCTCAAATAGATCGGATAAATATAAGGGGGTGCATGTTAGGGTTTTGAGAAGCAATATACCACACAAATCTTAGAAATTAGATATGAAATCGAAATATGTGCATGCTCAAGACATGAGTATCATAAAATAAAAGTATGGACGGATATCGTAAAGGAAATACCTGAAGGGAACCAAACAAGAAGTGAAACATTAGAGAGAAAAGCATATGAGTGCTCTTGCCTCAGCCCAATATCCAACTTGTCTAATTAGATTTAAGCTGAAATCAGACTCGGGAACCTCGATCTCCTCCTTCTCTCTCTTCTCCTTCATGTTTTCTCTCTCTCCTCTCTTGCAGATCAGCGTAAAGATGACGAAAGAAAAACCCTCGTGTGCTTAAATAGGTGACTGGCACTCAAGCGCCAGTCACTGCGAGCATCGGGCACGCATGCATTGGAACAGGCGCTTGAACATGCAGTCAGCATGCTTCAGGAGCATGTGCCCTAGAAACAATGCCCTTGTCGGCGCTCAAGTGGCCAGCAAGCATGGGCTTGCTGAAATGGGTGCCCCAGGAACCGCCTCGGGTGCCCAGAGGGCATCCACTGCCGTTTCCCACTCCACTTTTGAAACTTAATTTTCTCACATGACTTCAGCTTAATCTTGATTATATTATCTTACTTATTCCTAATTATAATATTATGGAAACCGGTACCATAGAATTCTCCCCCACTTAGAAAATTTTGCCCACAAAATTAATGAATCCTAGAAACTAAAGAAATACACTTACCAAGAAATAAATTGAGATACTTCTCCCGAATCTCATCCTCCCATTCCCACATTGCTTCTTCACGGGAATGATTCCTCCACAAAATCTTCACAACAGGAATGGTCTTCGAGTGCAAAATCTGAAATGGCTCTTCCGAATAAGATAGATCTTCATTAATGGCTAAGGGACCGTAATCGATGACGTGCATCATATCATGAATATACTTCCTCAATATCGAGACATGGAAAACATTATGCACATCGGCCAAACTCGGCGATAGTGCTAATCGATATGCCACTTCTCCAACTTTCTCCAAACTCTCGAAGGGTCCTATGAAACGTGGCTTCAAATTTCCTTTAACACAAAATCTGGAAGTCCCCTTCCCCGGTGATACCTTAAGGAAAGAAATCTCCAACCTTGAACCTGAGCTTGGATCTCCTCTGGTCAATATAACTCATCTGCCGACTCTTAGCCACTTTCAATTTCTAAAAAATCACCGCAATTTTCTCTGATATCTCCTGAATCACCTCAGTCCCCAAAAGTGGTCTATCTCCTATCTCCTCCCAATGGATAGGAGATTGACACTTCCAACCATACAATGCTTCAAATGGAGCCATACCAATACTAACCTGGGAACTATTATTATATGCATATTCAATTAACGTCAAGTGATCATCCCAGTTGCCCTTCAACTCTACCACTGAAGCTCTAAGCATGTCCTCTAATATCTAAATGATCTGCTTAGACTGACCATCTGTTTGAGAGTTATACATCGTACTGAACTTCAAGTTTGTCCCTATTTAGAGACAAAATGTGGATCACGATTGGACACAATAGATGCTGGCGCACTGTGCAGTCTAACAATCTTATTGATATACAATTGTGCCAGACGATTAGAAGAGTACGCCATTCGAATGGCTAAGAAATGAGTCAATTTTGTTAGCCGATCTATATTGACCCAAATAACGTCATGATTCTTCGGGGTCCTAAGCAAATCCATAACAAAATCTATGGAAATATCCTCCCATTTCCAACTCGAAATGGGCAAAGGCTGCAATAAACCCAAGGGCTTCTTCCTTCTAGCTTTTAATTGTTGACATACAAGGCATCTACTAATAAAATCAACAATCTCCCTTTGCATATTCCTCTACCAGAACATCTTCTTCAAGTTCTAGTACATCTTATTCATTCTTGGGTGGATAGTGTACCTGGATCAATGAGCCTCTTTCATGATTTCTTCCTTCAGTTTCTTATCGTCAAGCACACATAAAAAATCCCGGAATTAAAAAACTCCATCGGCATGAATATTAAATTACATCTGAGAGTTTCGACCAAGATCCCCAACAATATCCATAAAAAATGGATCACTTGCATGCCCTTAATCCTCTAGAGGATCTCAGGCTGCACCTATAAGAAAGACATCATCCTGTTACCCTTGACAAACCGCTAGATATTATAGGACTTCTGACAATCCAGTATCTCCATCTACTTAATCTGCAGTCTCGTGACAAAATTGGTCCAACGACTAAGAGCATCTGCGACTACATTAGCTTTCCCAGTCTAATAATGTATCTCACAGTCATAATCCTTAAGGAACTCTGCCCATCTCTGCTGCCTCATATTCAGTTCTTTCTGCGAAAATAGATACTTGAGGCTTTTATGAATAGAATACAGCAAAATTTTTTTGTTATACAGATAATGCCTCTAAATCTTCAGTGCAAACACTATGGAGGCTAACTCCAAAGCATGGGTTAGATAATTCTTCTCATGAACCTTCAACTACCAAGACTCATAAGCAACCACCTTCCCATTCTGCATCAAAACACATCCATGACCAACCTTAGAAGCATCACAATATAACTCAAAACCACAAAAACCATTGGAGATAGTCAGAATCGGTGCCGAAGTCAAACGATCATTTAACTCTTGAAAGCTCCGATCACACTCTTCAATCCATTCAAAACTCACTTCATTCTTTGTCAATTAGGTAAGCAGCAATACAATATGAGAGTAATTCTCTACAAATCAGCGATAATATCTTTCCATATCCAAGAAACTATGAACCTCCGTCACCATTGCTAGCCAACTCCAATTGATTACAGCTTCAATCTTCTTCGGGTCTACTGAGACACCACCATCGAGATGATGTGACCCAAAAATATAGCCTCATCAAGCCAAAACTCGCACTTCTTTAGCTTCGCAAACAACTTATACTCTCTAAGGGTCTGGAGCATGGTCCTCAAATGCTTCTCGTGCTCAACACCAAGATATCATCAATGAAAACCACAATAAATTTATCTAAATAAGGTTGAAAGACCCGATTCATCCAATCTGTGACTATAGTTGGAGCATTCGTCAATCCGAATAGCATCACAAGAAGCTCATAATGGCCATATCTTATCCGAACTGCCATTTTTTGCCACATCTTCTTGCTTAATCTGAAGCTGATGATATCCTGGCTAAAGATCAATCTTTGAGAACACACGGGATCCTTGCAATTGATCGAAGAGATCATCCATCCACAGCAATGGGTAATTATTCTTGATTGTGATTCAACTCACCATAGTCCACGTATAACCGCAAAGTCCCAACCTTCTGCACAAATAGGACTGGAGCACTCCAAGGTAATACACTAGGTCTAATAAAACCCAAATCTAATAAGTCCTGTAACTGCTATTTTAATTCCTTCAACTCAGCAGGAGCCATATGGTTGGGTGTCTTAGAGATAGGTGCTGATCCAACAGAAGATCAATCCCAAATTCAATCTCTCAGTGTGATGGTAGAGCAGATAATTCCTCTGAAAATACATCCTCAAACTCGCACACCAACGGAATCTCCTTCGCTGATAATCCACGGCTCTCTACCACAATTGTATAAGCCAAATAAGCTTCACATCCACTTCTCAACAAATGATGAGCTTGTAGAGCCGAGATAAAGCTAGATGACTCCACCCGCCGAATTCCTTGAATATGGAAGGGCTTATATTTCGGAATTACAAAATCTACTCTCTTATGGAAGTAATCAAAACTCACATAATTCCTCGATAATAAATAAAATCGAAACAAGATAAAATCGTATATCAAAACGACTTCCCAAAAAGTAGGGAGCTCCCCTCAGACGAGAGCTTTAAGAAAGCTATTCCTGCCGATAGCCCTAAAGCGATAGGCAGGAATAGCGTAGCCAGTCTTTCCAGAGGATAGCTCCCTCAATAAGAGAGAAAAGTTTAAATTTTCTATAAGGTCTAATAAACTTTCAGTCTAATAAACGTTAATAAATTGATCCATAGTGGAAGTGGAAATTGAATCATTTGCAAGTAAATACTAGAGGAGTGGATGTAGCCAAGTGGATCAAGGTAGTGGATTGTGAATCCACCATGCGCAGGTTCAATTCCCGTCGTTCGACCATGCGATCCCTTGCTGAAAGTATCCCTGATCCCATTGATAACGAGTGGGACCGAATAATTTTATCGGGGTAGTTGCTGAAGCATACCATATAGTTCTGGCAACAACAAAAGCTACAAAAAAGATAGCAGCAATGTTGCTGGAAAGGACAGTTTCAATATTGCCCATACGTAATCCTTTGTATAGACGTTGGGGCGAACAGACACTAAGATGGAATAGACCTTCTAATATACCCAATGTCCCTATTGCAATATGATGAGAGACTATTCCTCCCGGATATTGAGTAGGTGTTGACCCGAGAAGAGATCCGGATGAACCTTCCAACAAGCAGAATAGAAGTTGACCACAAAGCTATCTCTGTGAGGCTGCTACCCAGAAGGCCATCTCGGGCATGGGAAGGAAAGGTGGCAAACAACCAACTGAACTAGGTTATGGTGTTTAGGCATTGAGGATGAGTCCAACGGCCGACGAACGGCTTCTATCTACAGGTGCTTTCATTATGGATCGGTCGACTTGTCACGATCGATTGCTCATAAAGAATTAGGTTAGGCAGGCTTGGGGAGGTGATCTAGACCATGTATTGGGGATGATGTGTGCCCAGTGTCGGAAGGTCAAGAAAGTTGGTGACCTGATAAAAGGGGCGCCGACGACTGAAGCCCTGGTGAACGGCGGCCGTAACTATAACGGTCCTAAGGTAGTAAAATTCCTTGTCGGGTAAGCTCTGACCCGCACGAAAGGCATAACGATCTGGGCACTGTCTCGGGGAGAGGGTTGGTGAAATAGGCATGTCTGTAAAGATGCGGACTACCTCCACCTGGACAGAAAGACCCTATGAAGCTTCACCGTTTCCTGGGATTGGCTTTGGGCCTTTCCTGCGCAGCTTAGGTGGATGGCAAAGAAGGCCCCCTTCCGGGGGGCCTGAGCCATAAGTGAGATACCACTCTGGAAGAGCTAGAATTCTAACCTTGTGTCAGGACCTATGGGCCAAGGGACACTCTCAGGTAGATAGTTTCTATGGGGAATAGGCCTCCCAAGGAGTTAGAAATTTATCTTTGTTCGACAAAAATAGAATGAATGCTTGTTTGATCTTGATCCTTGTGGAGTGAAAAAGTGGCGTCGTGAGACAGTTTGGTCCATATCCGGTGTGGGCGTTAGAGCATTGAGAAGACCTTTCCCTAGTGTATAAACTGCAGCCCTTACTTCTGCCTAGCATTAACTAGGGACGGAAGGCTTAGTCACACTAAAGGGGTCCCCCACTTCCCTTTAGTGAAAATTTCACCGGAAACTCAAGTACAAGTAAAAGTAGAGGGTTTCTTGGGTTATCAAATGATACATAGTGCGATACAGTCAAAGCAAGGTATTATAATAATATAAAATAATAGATATCTCGGAGACAGGTAAATGCATCAACATACTCTCTATCTTTTTCCATCTAATTGGTTTATTTCGTGAAGATCCCGAAACGATGATCAGCTTTAGGCGAAGAGCGATAGATAGTTGGGGAGCGAAAGTCTTCTATTAGTAAAGCGCTAGCGGCAGTTATACTCATTACTTCCCTAAAAGTGCGGCCCTGTAAGTAGGGTAATGGTTCCTCTTTACCTATAAAGCAGGGGGCATACCAGAGCATCCTCCCCAATCATCAAGAAGAAAGGTATTCCCCTATCCTCAAATGCCCAACCCTCTAATAGCTAGGGGCATCCCTCCACTCCCACTCCTTGCCCAGAGTCTTGACTTGGGCATTATACCAGTGCTAGGCTCCTTCAGGCCATGGCCACTCATATAAGGCAAGGCTTGGATGCAAGCTACTTGCGCCTATCG
>JAOVVI020013110.1:0-11979 GCA_028571085.2 Nepenthes alata | reverse complement strand
AATTTGTGGCCGAGTGAGTCATCCGGTGAGATAGAGAGAGGGAAGAGAGCAAACAGAGAGAGATTAGATAAGAGAAAGTGACCAAAGCCTGCTGTACCCTGTTTTTGCCATTATATTAGAACCACAACTGCTGGTGGTTGCTGCCATCGCTGGATCTGTTACTTCCGGCGCTGGAGCTGTTGTTGCCGCCATACTACTTTTGCCATTACTTATTGCTACGGTTGTGCTCTGTTTTCATCGTGTTCATAATCGAGGCAAATGACATCTCTAATTCCCGATAATTGTTGGGGTCACTCCCTTTGTGGTCCGCGAACTCCTGAAGAATTGGACAAGGACTTTGATGATCAATCCGAGAAGCCTGTCATGAGGACGAAGACTCTTTGAGGCGCCATGTCCGAGCGGTTGCTAAGGACATGGACGAGGTCACAGTGATCGTAAGCGTTGACTCTATCTTCGTAGGCCTGCTACAGCTGCATTCTGCAGGTGGGTTAGTCACCTACTCTGATTGGAAGTTGTGGCGCCTACAACTTCTCATGTGTCAGGTCTGCCATCTGACATGCCGGGAGTGCGCCTGTCATGGCAGGTCTAGGGGCGTGATCCTTCCACACTAATGCCAGTAGGGTGGCTGGCTGTCCACCTGGCCCATCTCTATATATATGGCTTGGGCCCTTGCTCTTTGTGTGAGATGCATGCGTGTGCTACCAAAGGATTTGGAGAGACAAGAACTTTGATGATCAATCCGAGAAACCTGTCATGAGGACGAAGACTCTTCGAGGCGTCATGTCCGAGCGGTTGCTAAGGACATGGACGAGGTCCCAATGATCGTAGGCGTTGACTCTATCTTCGCAGGCCTGCTACAGCCGCATTCTGCAGGTGGGTTAGTCACCTACTCTGATTGGAAGTTGTGGCGGCTACAACTTCCCATGTGTCAGGTCTGCCATCTGGCATGCCGGGCATGCGCCTGTCATGGCAAGCCTAGGGGCGTGGTCCTGCCACACTACTGCCAGTAGGGTGGCTGGCTGTCCACCTGGCCCATCTCTATATATATGGCTTAGGCCCTTGCTCTTTGTGTGAGATGCATGCGTGTGCTACCAAAGGGATTTGGAGAGACAAGGACTTTGATTATCAATCCGAGAAACCAGTCATGAGGACAAAGTCTCTTTGAGGCGTCATGTCCGAGCGGTTGCTAAGAACATGGACGAGGTCCCAGTGATCGTAGGCGTTGACTCTATTTTCGTATGCCTGCTACAGCCGCATTCTGCAGGTGGGTTAGTCACCTATTCTGATTGAAAGTTGTGGCGGCTATAACTTCTCATGTGTCAGGTCTGTCATCTGGCATGCCGGGTGTGCGCCTGTCATGGAAGGCCTAGGGGCGTGGTCCTGTCACACTACTGCCAGTAGAGTGGCTGGCTATCCACCTGGCCCATGTCTATATATATGGCTTGGGCCCTTGCTCTTTGTGTGAGATACATGCGTGTGCTACCAAAGGGATTTGGAGAGCTTATGATGTGTCCTTGGAGTGAGCCTTGAGAGAGCTGTGGGCAAGTTTTGTTGTAAGGATAGAGTGAGAAATACTTTTAAAGAGAGATTGTACACTTGAGATTGTTTTCTTTCGTTTGAGCTTGTGTAGCTAACACTTGTAAACAATCCTTTTATAGTGTATTCTCTTTGTGGTTTTTCCCTTGATTCAAGAAGGGTTTTCCACGTTAAACTTTCGTGTGTTCTCTCCCGTTTTCTATCGTCACTTTGCTTGTCCGTCCGAGAGCTCTTCTCTGTATAGCTATCCGAGAGCTTTGTCCGCTCGGTCACCGTGCCTTCCGTGTGTTTTGCGCCAACAAATTGCTCGACCCACGAGAGTTCTTGAGCTATCCTTAAGACAATATTAACTTATTTGTATGGTGAAACCGTGGTTTTGGCAAGTTGTCTCTAGGATTCAACAGAGCCCCTGCTTTACTGCGAATGGTTGCCTAGTGCCTACATGTTTCACTACTGAAGGTAACCCCAAACGTCATTTTTCTCTCTAAAGAAAAATTGAATATGTAATTAAAGTGTTGACATTGAGAGAGAGGATGCGGGGAGATTAACATATGCAGTTTAGGTGGAAATTTGTGTCTTTCTTAAGGGCAGTTATAGCATAGATGGGTAGGTATGGAATTGCATGGCTTTTTGCATGAGGCATTTGCCTCTTTATCTAATTCTTTTGACCGTTGACTTACACACCTTTCCAAAACTCCATGCTTGATGGCACAGAATTCACAATTTTGAGACTTTCATGTGGATGTGTTTGGTGCACAAACTTGTGCCTTTCTGCGTCAAGTGCACTGAGCCAGTGACACTTCTTATCTACTTATTTTTTTTCTTTATTTAAATACATTACCTTTGTAATCGGTTAAAGAGTTGGTTTTTTTTTTGGGGGGGGGGGTGAATTTGGGGTTAGTAAGGTGCTCCATCATCATCTACCTTTGTGAATTGGAATATTGTCTGCTTGTATATACTGAACCTTTGCAAGGCTGCAACGCACATTATTCTGATATTTTTGCCAAACTTTTTCTTCTTTGTTTTCTCTTGTTCGTCATATACCACAGCTCAATCTCCAATCTGTGACTTGAGCTTGTCATCGTAAATACCTGATACAAGTAGACCTATTTTCTTGTCCTGGAAATTGATGTTCATTTGTTACCATTTTTTTTTTCTTTTGGAAATTGCTAATGAATCTGAGTCAGTAAACTGAAACTAAAATGAAGAAAGAAAATGAAAGAACAACCCAGAAGGGTATGTGGGACATTTAGTACATGTTACCTGAAGGAACTATTGGTGGCATTATTTGTAATATATTGGCCCTTTTTTGATGACTTGAATGCATTATGTTGCCCATTTGTCTCCCTCCTTCCAACACTCTTGTACTAAACAAAGGGAGCAGCTGGACGACTCATATATCCCAACGGTGAGAATTTCATCCCATTAACTTGAATAATTACAATTATAAAATGGGTCCGATAAATTTTAAGAAATTGTTATAATTCTATTTGATGGGTCAAGCTATAAATCAAGCTGACTCGAACTCACCAGCCTAGGTTGAGATCTAGTTGAAGGGTCCGAATTGGCAGATACCAAGTTGCCGGTCTAGGGACCGATAGCCATCAATTGGGCAATATTCAAAGGCTTGAGCTATAGTCCAAGTGACCATGCGCTAGGTGACCTGGTAACCAAATTGTTGGAGAAGTAAATGGGTTAGAGTATGGCCGCACCAGGAGCAAACGAGTAAAGGTAGATCAGAAGAGGCAAGCCAATGAGAGAAATTGTCAAGTTAGATGATTGATTCTCCGTACTTAGCCAATTTATAGATCCCTTGACAATAATTTATCAGTAACTTGGACAACTATGATCTCCATGATTCCACGATAAGAAGCGGTTTTTCAAAACCCATTGATCACTTGTGCATGTCAATGGTCAAGCTTGGCAACCAACTAGAACCTCCAGCAACTCCTCTTCAAAAGAACGGCCAATGACCCCTTTGTGAGAATGGGCACATCTGCATCCTAGAGATCTTGCGAATCATGTGCATCCTAGAGATCTCTTGAATTTCGCTCTCTCTCTTCCCACACTTGTAAAAAAACAAAGAGCCACAACCCGTAAGCCTGCATCAAAGAAATTAGGAGCTTGTCCACTAGAATACCTCTTACCTATAGATTCTTTTGGAGCCTAGTCCTCCAAATACACTACTCTCTTTTCTCTCTCTCTCAAACTTTTTAGTTAGATTTATTTATGGATTTGAGTGTCGGAGAATAAATCGGGAACCCAGTTCTAAACCTTTGAACTCTTGTTTGGGTTTATAGCGCGTAGAATCCAGATTTTGAAGATCCAAGAACCCACTCTGAATACTATTGGGTCTGAATCCCACTTATGGATACACATTACTAGCTGTCCAAGTTGCAGGATGAATTCCTCACAATTAAAGTGTGAGGGAGGATGAGATCCTTAACAAAAGCCAGGGATTTACAAAGGCTCTCAAACTTTGTCCTCTTATAAGAGTATTTTTGAAGATGTCGAAGGTATAAACACCCTTACTTTGGAAGTGACTATTTTCAGGGAAAATAATGGCGCAGAGTGGGAAACTTGCAAGCCTCAATCTAATTTTAGCTGGAAACAAATTGCTGAACCTGTCATGCAGCTGTATGTGGAGACAACTGATGGTTCCTACATTGAGGCCAAAGAGAGTTCCCTCGTCTGGCATTACCAACATGCAGATCGAGATTTTGGCTCTTGTCAGTCCAAGGAGCTGCTAGATCACCTTGAAAGTGTTCTTGCTAATGAGCCCGTGTCTGTCAAAAGTGGACAGCATAATGTTGAAGTTAAACCTCAGGTTTGTATTTCTTTGCTCCGCACTATGTAAATGTTGCTTTTTTGCAGAAACCGAGTATGCTGCCCTTTCTGTAGTAGTTCTTATTCCTCCCTTCTGCATGTAAGATTGTGGAAGGGGGGGGGGGACTCAGTAGCAGAGTCCTATTATCTGTATGATTCTACTCTTAGTTGGTCTCTGGAAATATCTATATTGATATCAGGTCGCCATCGTATCAGGTGCTACGTATATGTCGGCATCAGACATATTTGATCGCAAGTTGTTTCGTAAGTTGGAATCCAAACGGAAAATATTGGATGGCATTTATATTTAAAATATTTTGGACGATATATTTTATCTTGGTGTCGAAAAATATAAGTATCGAAAATTTTAGGTGTCTTGGCCAATATTTTTATATGCCCAACAAATTTTCATTTCACACCTACCAAAACTTGAAGACAGAGACGCCAAAATATGTCAGACACTTGATTGCACAGGATTTCTTTTGCCAAGTTTGGTGTAGTTGTTTTCTGCTGATGTTGGTGTCACTGAATAGGCAGGCCAAACGATGGGCTATGACCTGGGATCAATGAGAGCTGTTATGGCCCTTCTACTAGGGAGTCTTTTGTATCTATACAATTAGTATAATTAAAAGTTGAGTAAATAAATAGTAGATATTAAATAGTTATTTAAATCACTTGTTATAATTTTTATTATTCATTTATTAAATTTTTAATCCTAATAGTCTAGTAAATATGGAAGTCTTTCCATTAAGATGATCATAACAGCACGCAGGATCAATCCCCAAACTCCTCCCCTTCTCGGAGTCGTGGTTGTTCTAGATGATAAATGACTCTCCTGGCAGGGGATTAACAAGGGTCTTGTAGCAGAACGGCTCCTAGCAAAATTGCAGCAAAAAGGAATGCTCCCAGATTTCGTGCTGTGCATTGGCGACGATAGGTCGGATGAGGATATGTTCGAGGTTATAATGCGTGCAAGGACAGGCCCATCTCTCTCGGCCATTGCTGATGTATTTGCTTGCACTGTTGGCCAGAAGCCCAGCAAAGCAAAGTACTATGTCGAGGATACGGGCGAAATACTGAGAATGCTTCAGGGCCTTGCCTTTGCCTCCGAGCAGGCCAGCAGGAATGCTTCCCATGCTACGAAACCAGCCATCATTGTCAGGGAGTAGACTTCATTTTGGCTTCTTTTATCAAATTCCTCTTGGGACGATGTAGTTCTAAGTGCCCATGAATTTTAATAATTTGCAGTGTTTGTATCATTGTAAGGTCAGTCAGTTGCACTTTTGGGTACAAATATTTCTTTCTGCATGAATCACATTACTCAGATAATCTTATCCTTCCCTAGTTCTACACTGCCATAAATTGTAACTGTTAGGGATTCAAATTACAGTGGAGCCAAAAACCCGAGGCCTTCGTCAAATATCAGTTACCCTTCTCTTGTGATCGAACCTAAGGAATATTAAATAATAAGTAGCCAAGTATATATGTTATATAATTAATTTAATGTGAAAAAAAATTTTCAACTGTGAAAAAAGGTTTTCAGCTAAGAAAAAAATTATAAGATAAATTTTTAAATAAAATTCACAATAAATACTTGGGTACAAAAAAAACCCATTTGAGAGTTTTTTTTGCTACAATCATGTGAATAATCATTAAGGCTAACCACAATCAACCTAGCAATAGGCAAGAGTAAGATAAAATGATAGAAATGAACAATTTATTAGTAATGTGTCCTAAGATTAAAACAACATATGCTAATTTGCAAAGGTTAAACTTGAAACAACCTCAACTAGATGCCACTATCATCCATTTTTATTTTTATTTTCTGTTCTTTATTTAATTTGCCCTAAAATCAAATCAAGACTTAAACTGCAGCTGGCACTCAAGTGCTACACGTCGTCACAGCAGGCACAACAAACACTGCCAACTATAGGCACCGTTTAAGGGTGTAAATGCTATCTCAAATGCGCCATTCAGGTAACCATTATACGCGACTATTAGGTACCAATTTCCTATGTCATTGATATTCTTTATTTTAACGAATCATTGTACCAAAATTGGGTGAACTGCCAAATAACAAGTCGGTCGAGTATAGTTATTATATAAAAAAAATCTAACTATTTACAACAAAAAGTCCACAGAAAGAGAATCCATAAGAAGAATTACTAGGAATTTTCCCAGGTATCCCTCGTCCACCAAATGACCCATCTCAGCTTCCACAAGATGAAGTAAATATCTGTAACATGTTCTACTGTAGTGTTCCTGCTGGTAAATAATTAGCTGAAACGAACAATTAAATTGAATGTAAAGCTGATATCAATCTTTCATGTGCATCAAAAATATTGGATGGTTATAATCTACAAAGAACAGAGCAATCAATCTTTTAGTGACCTGTATACGGGAAACATTTAATCAATATCAAAACTGAAAAGTAAAAGGAATCAAATGCAAACTTCTCAGATGGAGGAAATACAGTAAATTACCTACCCCGGACATCCTTTCCTGACAAGCTAACCAGATTGTCCACTGAAGAATAGAATCCACCCGTATTAAAAGCGAAAGATCAAGAATAAAAGAGAAAATGACAAAACTCATCCATTTGAGGAGCCAAAAGGGGCATATTTGAACATTTACCGAGAAAATGACTACAAAAGACCCTTCAAGAACCACACAACCTCCCTGGGAACATCAAACCATTTCGGATATATCCATCTACAGGGCCCAAGATGGAAATTACAAGATGAACACTGAACACTACATAATTTGTTTGAAAAGCAGTGAGGAGAAAGGAAAACAAAAAACGAACTACTTATGCAGCACCCGCTGTACCAGCACCCATTCTTCTTCTGCTGCTTCTTCTTCTTCTCTCTCTCTCTCTCTCTCTCTCTCTCTCTCATATTTTTTTCCAGTGTTTTCAAGACTTGTCACCTACTGATCCCTATTTCGACAACAAAGAGCAACATTCTACCAATGTTTTCTCTTCTCAAGTCATTTCCATTTTCACACAGTTTCCGAGCCAGTATTCTCCATTAACTTCCTTTCTCCTTCCCCACTGCAAGTAAAATCAGTAAGATCGAGACCTCTCTCCGCATCCGAATTCTTCGCCCGATTTACCTCTCTCTTGGTAACCACATCCCAGAAGAAATCCCTCAAAACAGTTTCATACGAAGGCATTTTAGCATACCCAGGAAAGTAATTGATGTCTATCACAAGATACCTATTCCCAAACCTGGTGTCTCTAATCAGGTCAAAATTGAAAAGATTCAATTTCATTGCCTCCCTCAGCCCTCTGGCAATATCCGTGATGAACTTCTGGGGCGGCATTTCGCAATCATCCAAATGCATCTTCTTGTAGTATTTATCATCGATCCTTTCATTGGACGCCAAATTCGAAATCTGCGAAAAAGTTAACAAACCTCCCAAATTCTCCAGCTTGTCCTCCGAAACGTCCGGCAGTGATTTTCTTTTGACACATTTCACGTACTCGCCCACCACATACACCTTAAAGATCACTCCTCCGTGATTGACAAATTCTTGCAGCACAATCGGCGGCTTCAGGTTACTCAGCCCGTGGTGGTTGTAGACCAGCGACATTTTGTGCGACTTCGCACTCCCATCTGCCACCAACGGCTTCGCAACAACAGGAAACTTTAGCCCCTCCCAAGAACTATGGTCACGAAGCGTCTCCACATCGTAAAACACAATCTGCTCCGGTATGCCGAAGGTCTCTCTTTTGCTCTGCGCAATGTTTAGCTCCGAAACGACCTGAAGCATCGAAATTCGATTGTGAAGCCTCTCGATTGCCTCCGGAGAGTCAATGATCACGACACTAGGGTTCTTGGCCTTATACTCAGCCAACTGACGCTTCCAATCGTCGCCATACAACTTGTGGAGGACGCAATCGAAGGGACCTTGCTCGATCAACGGCTTACCAGTGTCGATTTTGATCAAATCGATGCCTTTCTCTTTCGCCAGGTTGATAAGCGAAATTCGAATGAAACTCTTCTCTTTCTTCTGCTCGAGGGCGTAACCAATTCCGTATCGCCGGACATTTTCAGCCATTACTGATTACCTATCAAGGGTATGGATCGAATCTTTAACAATGGAAAGAGCACTCGTAATAATGATTAACAGAAAACTAAAAGAACGTAAACGAAAATTAGAATGTTAATCCAATTAATGGCGACGAGCTTCAAATGAATACAGAGAGAGGTAGACAGAGAGAGGTAGGGAGCGCGCCCGCAGAGAGATATCGATGAGCAGTGGCGAGAAGGATGAGTATAAATAGGCGATAATCGCTAAAACTGGCCGTAGCCAGAGAGACAGCGCGGCATGCAAACTGAGGGGAGGGTTACGTGGCAGGCTGAGATGAAATCGTGCTGGTTTTTGAAGCTACCTCAACGACGCGTTCCAGTGGGCCGTTACAGCCTTTCGACCTGAATGGAATCAACGGTTGAGATCGGAGCTATACAAAACTCCAACTGAACGCTGGCCCGTCTCCTCCGTGACGGTGATTTGAAAGAGAAACACTAAAACATAGTGGACACGTTTTTATTTTATTTTATCTAATCATCAATATTTATTCTTTTAATTTTTATTTTAGTAATGACTTCTTAAATACTTATATTAACAGTGCAATCAACAAATTCTAAAACAATATCGCCTAATTATCATATCTGACATTTGACGTTCAGTTATGATTTAAGAACTCTTCAAAAAATATCTACTTTAATCAATCTATATTTTTTCATTATACCTGCCTGTGTTGTGCATGTGATTTAAAATTACCCAATACACGGACAAGTCCCATTTTCCTTCACTAAACCTGAGAATAAACTAAATTGAGAATATCTCAAATATATTTTTTCTGTAAAATAAAAAAATAAGTATTTCCTTTCACTTTCACTGGCCAAATAATTTTATTTTTTGTCGTTGCCTTTAGGTAAATGGAAATCCCCGATTCAGGCTCCCCCACACACACCTCTCCTCATTTTTCTCACTTCACTTTTCTCAAATCATGAAAAAGCAATCATCCATCCTGCTTTCACAACAAAAACCAATTCAACTTACCAAAAAAAGAGCTGCTTCAAAGCACAATAGCAATCGGTTACCCACACAGACAAAGACGACGGCAGCCGTCCTTCTTTCAAAAACAGAAAACAATAATCCCAAAACAAACCAGTTTCAGAGTAATTAATCGCAGCTAAAATCGTCACTGATCATATCATCTTGCCAAATGCATGGCCCCAACAAGGCCAGACTAACTCCTCTCCGCCGGATAACCTAATTCGCATTCCGATGAGCAATGGCGACGACAAGCTCAACCGCAGAGCAACCGTGGCCACCGCAACAACATTAGTCCTCGCCGCCTGTAGCGGCCCTCGTAGCCATAGTGGTGTTGATCATATTCTGCGCCGGAATATTCTCCCTGTACTTCTGCAAGTGCCTTATGGCTAATGTCATCAATTCCATGAGCATTCGGCAAACACCCGGCGGCGCACCGGCAACTCGATCTGCCGGACAGCCTCCCGGCCTCGATCCTTCCATCATTAGCTCCTTCCCGACCTTTCCGTACTATACGGTGAAGGAATACAGACGCGAAAGGTACGGCCTCCAGTGCGCGATCTGCCTGTGCGATTTCGACGACGACGATTTGCTCAGGCTTTTGACCGGATGCAGCCACGTGTTCCACCAGGAGTGCATCGATCTCTGGCTGAAATCGCACAGATCCTGCCCCATCTGCCGCCGAAGCCTCGATTGCGGGGACGAGAAGTCGCCGCCGGAGAGCGCGCCAGCGGCAATCAGTGTCGACGAGAATCGGGAGGAGAACGACGATACATTCAGCCTCGTGATCAAGGAAGATGAGGATCGAGAGCAAGAAGGAGCGGGCCGCAGCGGTTCGCCGCCCTTGAGTGGTGAAAACGAAGAGAAACCGTGCTGTGACGATGCGTTCACCATCGTCGAGGTCGGGAAGTTTTCGAGGTCGCATTCGACGGGGCATTCGATTGTCAGAACGACGGCGGCTCCAACGAGTGAATTTGAGGACGAGTTCACTTTGAGATTGCCGGCGGAAGCGAAGGAGGCGTTCATGAGAAGGCACCAAGTGACGTTGAGTTGGACGACATTTGAGGAACATTCGCGAAATTCAACCAGGAAGCATGGCTGTTTTGGGGAGATTTCAGGCGATGACAACAAAGTTTAGTTTAACATTTCCCATTTATTCGAGATTTTTTAGCGGGAAATCCATTGGCATAGACTCTGTGAATTCAATTTACAGACAGGAAAAGCATTGAGAGTCACTAAGGAAGACTGTAACATCCATTACCCAGATGGGGCATGATGCGCTATATATATATATATATATATATATATAATGCATAAGAATTATGAATGGTGTATGACATACATTACATAGTATCGTTGGTTTATTATGAATGGTGGATCGATCTGTGTCTTTAGGGTTTTTCTTATGGGATCTGAGATTCATTGAAGAAACAAGACAGCATTATCGTTAAAAAATATAGGACGGCTAGCATGATTATCCATAACTGTACATTAGCTGTGGATTGCAAGCAAAAATCCAAATCAATCAAAACCGTTGAAATATAATTGAGCTGCGTATAATAACATATTTTAAAATCCCAACACATCATTTATCTGAGTTGAAATTTAATATTTATAAATCCAAATTTAAAATATATTTTTTGATCTTGTTGATCGTTGAGGACATTTAACAAGGCTTGCTATCCACTCCATCTCCAACGTTTCCATATTCAACGATCCTTATATGGCGACTCAAATCTTAATCGTCTGACTAGCCCTTAAACCACAAAAATCATCAAACATATATTATAAATTTAAATATTCATCAATATAAAATTAACTTTTTATCCGAGCAAAGGAAAGATAAATAATATGAGAAATATCAAACATCAAAGAATACAGTCCTAAAAATAATTTTTAAATCTTTATAATAATAAATCATATCCATTACTAAAAAAAATAAGAGATATCAGTATCTAGAATCCTTACTATCTGTAAGTCTTATAGTAAAAGTAGGATCTTCTATTAGAGTTACGTACTTAGTTCAAATCTAAAACCAATAAAATACAATAGCATGCAAAATACCTAGGAAGTAATAAATTAACAATATATAATAATTAATAATCATCCCAAATAAATAATATTAATGTATACAAAAATAATAATGGCAATATAAAGCACAGCTATAAACTCTATCTAAAATTTTATGTCTTATCGTAATTATGACTCAAAAGTAACAATAAGAATATGTCCCACCAAACTCGTATATCATAAAAAAAAAGATTCCATAAAATTTGATCTTATTAATAACAGGTGGGGATCCCCTAAGTCTGATGCGTACCTGGATCCGACTTCGAACAGATTCATATTCGTCTGGATTGTTTGAACCGGTTTCGTTCACTGAGTGCGAATTCTGCACACCACTAAAACGAACAAACAGTCAGTGTGTCGGCGGGAGGTTGTCCCACCGAAAACACTCGGACGCTCAAGTCAGTAATGTCACGAACCCGAACCAAACAGGTCAATTTAAATAATTAATTGTAATTTCTAAAATCTAAATTCCCAAATAATTTT
>JAOVVI020013109.1:0-11979 GCA_028571085.2 Nepenthes alata | reverse complement strand
TGTATTAAATATTGACAGATATATATATTGTAATTGAAATGTCTAACTAAAATTTTCAACCCTCATCTAAATTAATTTTTTGAAAAAAATTTAATCTATATTTATCTAATTTAAGGAATTTAGAATAACATTTGCAAAAGATAAAAGAGTAAAAAAATTATATTTTTCATCTTTAATTTTATTAAAAAAAATATTTAACATTGTTGCATCCAAGGAATCGGATTGAACTGAAAATGAACGGATCTTTTCTTGTCAAATTTAAAATCTACACAACACCAGAGAAAACAAGAGAATCAAAGGACCAATGGGTGAATTTTTTAGTAGGCTCTCCGTCGCTCAAGTCAGTAATGTCCTTTTAGAAACGAAAAGTAAAATGAGAGATTCTTTTTCGGTTATTTGATCAGTCTTTTTTCCTTACCTTTTTTTCTGAAAATTGTCACTTATAGTTTTTTCTGAGTTATTTTTCTTATTTATAACCACTTTAGAATCACCTCAGATAAGGATGGTTGGTTGGATTTAATTTCGGGTGGTTATTGTCAGTTCCACTCAATAGAAGCTAACCACCTCATAAGTTGTAACTATTTAGTTTTATCGCACATCATTGGGCTTTAACTAATGGCCCCTGTGCTACATAATAGTACCCATCAAACATAAATTTTATGATATATATATTTTTATTTTTACCCTTTTATAAATGGTCTCAAATCTACAAAATTAGATGAGCATAAGTTCAATTTGGAAATTACATATCAATTTAAGCGAAATTTTAATAATCTGGTTGAATAAACAACATTTTCCAATTACATTATATATCTATGTACAAAATTTTATATTTGTTGTTTTTTACGTGAATATATTAATATAAATAAATAAACGAGAAATCATTATTAAACTAATGATAAGTGGCAGAAGAATTTGTAGTGGAATCTGAAATTCTGATTCTGATTCTCTTAGCTCAAATTTAAATTTTTTGTTCAATTCAAAGCGTTATATACAAACATCAGTCTAATTAAATAACAACAACAATAATAATAATTTATTTTAAAAAAAATATATATAAGAAAGGTAAATTATGTAATAAAGATTAAAATTTCAAAAATGCATCAACATGAAGCGAAAGTGATAGAGCCAGGCATCTGATACAGTGTTATGGCAAGACGTTTGGTACAAGAAGCATAAATTATTTAGGCATGAAGTTCAAACTTTTGGACTAAAAGGTGCTTATGGCTTTGATTCGAGCTCAAAGCGACGGGTTCGTGCTTACGACTCATAGTCCGAACTCGAACGACTGTGATTCAAGCCGGATGAAAAGCATGCTCGCTCAGGGTATCGATCGTCTCAAACCGGAAAGCATTTTTTTGATTAAAGAAAAATTAAAGATTTGATAGCATTATGGTCTCTAAGTCAATTAAGCCATTAATACACAATGAACAACTTTAAGAATCTATTAAACAAGACTTGACTCATTAAAAAGACATTCAGAAACTCTTGTACCTAATCAAGAGAAAACTTACCATTTTGAATAAGCTTGTGTGACTGTCAAATTAGAATCTACATTATGGGGAGTGTAGATGGCTGTGATGACATGATGCCGGTGGCGGCAAGGCGGTGAGGAGGTGGCAACAGGGCGGTGGTGGCAGCGGCGAGATTTTTTTTTTTGTGGGAATGAAAAGAGGACATCTTATATAAGTTCGTTATTTATTATCTTGTTATTCTTATATACAAAACGCCAAAAAATATCAATTTCCAACTTTAAATCCAATATATTTGAAATGACAAACCAGACATGAAAATAATCGTTTACTCTAAGGTGATCATATTCCATGTGAACAATTACTATATTTCCATATTATTACATTCCGGCAACAAATACAATGCAAAATGATGCCAATCCGTTGCTCATTTGTTTCCAATTTGTAACTTAGGATGGACAATTTCGAATCAAAAAACAGAAATTCTAACATTCTTCTAAGATGAATTCTAATGCCTTTGATCAAGATGGCAGTATTAAAATTCCAGATGCATACCCCTCATATGAATTGCTTTAAAAACTCTGTGGCAACAAGTCTCCCACGCGTGTTCACAGACAGTTTCAATTCACCTATCTCCTTATCGATATCCTGAGATCAAGATGGAAAGTCAATTTCCCTGAATCAAATAACAAGGCATCGATTCCCTGGTCATCAAAAATAGTTAATGCAACAGTTTGAAAACAGATGAATATCCAGATAACTGAGAGAAATCTTCATATATTACAACCACGGAATGAAAAATCATCTTATAAATATCAGTTCCGGGGGAATAATACGTCACCATTTGGATGATATATCATGACATATTTGAATATCAGCTGATATATCCGATATTTATTCCCAGTAAATCATGGTTTGCAGAAAAATTTTGGCTTTCAATAATATCTGATACTGATATATATATTATCTAATATGTCTGATAATAATATGGACAACGTCCGATACAAATATTGATACTTTCATCAATCAGTACGACCACTATCCTAAACTCTGGTAATCTTGAGCTCAAATAACCAAATTAGAGAGAACAGGGATCTCTTATAGCATGATGAATTATTGATGCTCAGACCTAGGCATATATAAAAATATTGGCCGATATGTAATGGTATTGAGACCTGTGATACTGATATTTTTTGATATCGCAACAATACCGCAATTTGATGTTGTATCGGCTATAATTGCGATAAATTGGCTAATATTTAAAATAGGCTGATATATCCGATATTTGGTCAATGCAACACTGGTATCTTAAGATTTTCAGATATTTTTCTTCTGGTATATCCTATACCATTATAGCCGCAATATACTTTATACACCAAGGAAATGAGGAATCCATTAGTCACTCGGTTGGGAAAAGCCCTTGATCACCTTTCTAATTCTAACTAATGGTGAGTTACAATGCAGCAAAAGTAAATAAATAAATAAATAAGAAGATGCAACGATAACATTTGAAGGAAATCTTGCCTCCATAAACTGCACAATAAAATCTATGAGCTTGTGTTTCTGCATCTCCTCACAGTGGTAGTTTGTGATAAGAAAACTAATGTCATAGCCCTGCAAATTGATCCAACCAAGAAAAAAGAACAAAAGAAAAGAAGCTTCACACGACGAGATAAAATACTGTGATCCAGTGATATGCTAATTCATGATTGTCGATGCACAGAATTGCAAGGACACAATAATAAGGTTGCAACATAGATGAAAATATCAGCCGATATATATTAGTATCGGACCCCCTAATATTGATATTTTTTAAAATCGCGATTATATTGTAATATGTTATCGTATTGATAATACATTATAATATATTGACCGATACAACTTGTGAGTTTATGATTTTTAGAAATTTTTTTTTTTTCAATATATCCAACCCCAATACATATTGTTTAATATGTCTACAACCGACACCAATTTTGACATTTTCATCATCGTTGCAAGTTAAAGAAGTAAATAACTTGTAAAACTGCATGAGAAGTCAGATTTACATGCACACCAACTCCCATACCTCAGGGTGCCAATGAACTCAGCAAGTCTTGAGCTAATCTAGATTAGCTCATTGTTTTAAGTAAGAAATCAAACAGGAATTCAAATGTGTTCTTGTTTATCTAATCAAGTAAACTGTTGGCTACGGGAACAGATTTTGGCTCTAAGATGTATTAGCTTGTAATAATGGAAGTAGCTGATCAATATAAGAGCTGAGAATGATGGAGAATAAGTATCTAAGCCCAATGGTCAAAATCAGAAATATGTAGTATTCTGATACTTTCTTCTTTATAATTATAATGTAAAGGTTAAGTTTTCAATAGGAATTTTACGATACCTAGTTAATGACTTTGTCTTAGGAAGTTTAGCATTTTGTATCTTTAGATTTTAAGAAATGAGAAGGATAAGCCACAGTGTAACAGTATGGCCATTTCTATTATAACCTAGAGTTCATGGTTCAAATTATAGAACTAGCTTATTTGAATTGGTAGGTGCAAGACTGCGTAGATTTGACTTTCCCAGACTGCACAATGTGAGAGCCTTGTACATTATACCACGCACGATGTGAGAGCCATTACTATTGCACGAGATTTATTGGAAATATTCGGGCATTTTACATCTAAGATGATTTGGTGCACACGCATAAGCACATATACAATAAAGCACACAAGTGGCAAAATACAAATGAAGCAGAGTGAGACTGCATGAAAATCATTGGCTTACCAAATAAGTCATCAAGCAGTTAAAAAGATTCAACAAAAGACATAAATGACCAATAAAGCAACAAAAACAGAGACATAAAGCAGTCAGGCAATAACACACACATTAAGCAATCAATAAAACAAAGAAACAACTTACAGATTAATCAGCAAGAAACTGTGAGAGAAGTTATAGCATCTTATTGATTGAATAAGACAACTATCAATACCTGTACAGGTTTTCTCCTTAAGACCTGAAATGCTTCTGCCCTCATTGATAAAAATCTGAGGAACTTTTTGGTTAGTATGTTTTCAAGTTCATCTGCCTGCTTTACCTATAAAACAATGAAAATATGCAATCACTTGAGAAAAAGCAACTAATCAAATTGTTAGATATAGATCAAATGACATGCTGGATGTGCTCGGCTATAACCTTGAGGCTTATGCGAAGTGAGTTTATTGATGTTTCTATCAAGCATTTTTCGGCTTCATTTCGACAAATCAAAACCTGAAGCAGCAATTGCAGCACATCATCATCACAATGTCAACAGCAAAAAGTAATGTGAACCTCATCAAATCGAAATTAACACAACATATAGTGGGCAATCAATGAGTCAAAAGATCATGGCACATGATTTGCAGAAACTCAATCTACGGGACTAATATATTGGTCAGCATGAGAATAACCACTGGACATGCAACTATAGGTAAAATAACCCAACTGCCACGTTAAATTGCTGAATAGTCAATTATTTTGAACAGACAGCATGGAGGAAGAAAAATTCCAGTTACAGGTTTAAACCATCCTCACTATAGATGAAAATATCAATATCGATATTGGTTACGATCATATTGATATCAAATATATTGCATAAAATATATTGGTATCGAATATATCGAAAGGAATTATAAGCTAAGAGGGTCATATCGACTGTATCTACTGATATCGCAATATTGTTATGAAATTGAAAAATATCGATATCTGGAGACCCTGATACTGATACATATTAGTGGATATTTACCATATTACTCGATATTTGCATAAATGATCCTCACCAAAAGAAAAAATCGGCGTCGATTCAAATAAATTTAAATGGGGTTTCCACTTGACTAGGACCTACCATCAGACAAAATCATGTCATAGAGCCCTAGTTATGAATACCACCATGTCAAGGTATAAAGAAGGCTGTGACATGCTCAGTGTCCAAGAAAAACTAACAAACAATTGCGTGGATGCTTGAGGCCTAGTGAGTGTGATGGGAGGCGAGGACAATGACAGGGTCAAAATTGCTGGTGTGGCCATTACATAGGGTTATCAATTTGTTACTACATTGTGTCCATGCCGTGTCAACAGATAGGTATGATAGAATATACGTTTACATAAACAAGATACTAGTAATAATCATATTAATAAACCAAGCAGAGATACAACCTATTAAATAAATGGATAACATAACAAACATGCATAAATTGACCAATAATTGCATCAATTAACGATAGAAGGAACCACAGTTTTGTGAGGTTCAGTTCAGGTGTTGCTAGTAAGGTGAAACGTTTCAAGAGTCTATCATTCTTGCCTGCATAAAAGGGGCTGCTGAGTCTTACCTGTTCTAGTATGAGGCATGCTGCCTGGATAGGAGCTAGTGGGCTTCATGCAAGGGAATTAAACAGACAATAATGATAAAGGCTGTTAAAAGTGCCAAGGTAAGTTAAGCTCGATTAAGACTAATTCTAGCTATATTTGAGTAGTTTAATGTCAGCTTCAAGCTTAATTTATGCGTTCATTTACCTAACAAAAAGTGTTTGGGCAAGGCACTACTAGATTCCTTTATAATAAACATGGTACTCAAGATACACTTGCAATAGCGCTTAGCTCAGTAGAAACTCCTTCAAGGTTTGTTCATGAAGTTAATTAGACAACCTTGAGCCTAATTTTGAAGTTGTCATGCTAAATAATTGAGTCTGCTTTGGTCTGCTTAATAGACTTCAATGGATGGGAATGCCTACGAGATAGTTCATATGGAGGACTTGAAGTAATATCAATTTGTATATAGTAGGGAAGGAAGCAAATAAATAAAGCTAACAAAATTAAGATTAAAATCAATGTCATGCTGTCAGTATCAATAGGGAATTACTGAAGAAAATTTTGTAGTTCACAAAATGCATGGCATGGCCTGCACTTACGGGATTCAGCAGAAGTTCAGGGCTGGTCCTGAAAGCACGGTGAAGAAAACATTAGAAGCCAACTACAGAGAATCCTTAATAGATGCACTTAATGCTACATGAATCTGCAACTTAACAGATCAAAAAAATTAAAGTTGTTTTGGATCTCAAACATTACACGAAGACTGCCTAATGTGCTTTTTAGGAGATGTGAGAGCCCGGAATATGCTTATTATAGAAGAGGCAAAGCGAGCCTCAAGGATGAAAATATCAGTATTGGTAACGACTATATCGGTATCAAATATATTAAAAGAAAAAATTTTTCTAAACCTTAAACTAACAAGCAAATATCGTTCGATATATCGGGTGTATTGTTATCTACTAAATATTGGATGTATCAAACAATATTTTGAATATTGGCCAATATATCGCGATATATTGCGATGAAGCAATATATTGCGATTCTTTTCTAGTATCAGGAAATATTACTCGCAGAGGGCCTTGATACCAATATAGATCGCCCTATATCTCGAATATCGGCCGATATTTTCACCCACGAGACTAAAAAATCTTACCCATTTAGGCTTAGTAGAGGATACAACCAACAATAGAATTGAATCCATACACCCTGCCCCAATTAGTGAGAAAATGCATAGTATGGCTTGATTTGGTTCAGTTTATGGACCTAAAACATTATTAAAATCATGTTTTGAGCAAAAACACAAACAGAAATAGAATCTGCTTTGATGTGTATGGAACCTCTTGTGCTTATGCTTCATTACTTTAAAATATGAGAGGGTAATAAACAACCTTCGGAGAAAATCACTGCTATTTAATCCCAATGAACTATCTTTTCTTCATGTGCAATTCAACAATTTAGCAATACTAGAGATGGCAATAAGCAGCTCAGCAACAAAAGGAGAGGATCCAAAAAAATTCCGATTGCAAGATGCAGCATACTTTAATTCAACCTCAGGTTTATTATGCCTTTCCACTTCTTGACAGGGAAAATTCTGCAACAAATAAACAACTTGATGAGAGAATTTCCATCAAATTTAGGAGCAATTGGGAAAATTGGCAAACATATGCATGAAAACAAGTATTCCTTTCAGGCACGCAAACTTTCGGGCACTAAAAGACGGCCATATGCAAATTAAATCGCATACCTGCAGACACAGAGCAGCATCGAGAGTGTTCCTTATACAAGTCAAATACAATCTCTGTGTGTTTGCCTGTCAAATACAATTTAAATGTAGTGATATATCAAAAAGACTCCGCACACGAAAACATCGTAAATTGATGTTGAACAGTAAGTCCCATACACACACTGCCAGTAGATTTGGGCAATTTTGTATTTCCAACATCATTATGGATATTTTTTGATGCAAACACCACGTCGGCAACCGGTAACCTGAAGTCGAAGACGGTGAGAGTGAAGGGAGAGGGGATCTCTGGCAGAGGGAATAGAGGGGGTAAGAGGAAGAGAGAGAAGACGGAAGGGGAAAGGGAGAGGGAGAAGAAAGGGCAGGGTGACAGGACATGGAGGTAAGAGAGAAAGTGAAAAACGAGAAAAATATTTTCTACTTCATTATACCAGTGTCAGAAAACTATATAGGGAAATGAGAAATGGGGGAAACGGGAAAACCCTCCACATGGGCAGTAACAAATTAAACAAACGGACTCTGATGAAACCGCAAGCAAATGACAGAAAACGGAAAACGGGGAACAGAGAACGGGGAAAAAGAAACGGGATGCTGAGTTCGTAACATTAGGCCCGTAACATTGCCCCGTCCATCAAATGACATTGTCCTCAAGTGCGCCTGTTAGGGAAGTGGCCTCACACAATGACGCCCCCAACCCTTGCACTGGGATCGAGAATCACCCTGATCCTATGGTGAGGGGCTTGGCGGCCAGGATCGAGGGCATGGCCAATGCCTTTACCGCGTTCTGTTCTAAATTTGGCGAGCAGATGAAGGGAGCGGCTCCCAACGGGGCCTCCCAAGCTGCGGCGCCCCAGGGTAGGGAGGAGGATGGAGACCACCGTGAAAGGCCACCTGGTCACCAAGAAAACCAAAGGACCCAAGTAGCCTCTAGTGGCCGAGTCCCACGGCAGCTTGAGTGACGACCAGATGCTCGGGCCCGAGATGAGAGCCCTGAAAGGCGCCATTCCGAGACCCGGTGGTTCCGCTGCGAGCGCAGCCACCAGGAGGCAGTTCCGTAAAATGCTCCCCCGCAGGGAGCCCGCACGGCTCCTGAGCGCCGTGTGGTTCAGGAGCCCTACGAGTTGAGGTATTACCTCAACGGAAAAAGGGCGGCTGCCCTGCCCCGAGCGGAGGAAAGAGCAGAGAGAGGGTGGAACCTGCTTCGCGGAGAAAGCAGTGGGGGAGGAGCTAACGCTCTCCAATCCCCATTCTCCTCGGAGATCAGACAAAGGGTACTCCCCCCCAAGTTCAAAATGCCCGCTCTTGAGGCTTACAACGGTAGTTCTGATCCCATGGACCACCTCAACCATTTTTGGGAGCACCTGAGTCTGCAGGGCCTGAACGAGACCACTATATGCCAGTGCTTCCCGCTGACCCTGAGAGGGGACACCAGGATGTGGTTCTATGGGATGCCAGCGGACTCCATCCGCGACTTCAGAGACTTGGCAGCGGCCTTCCTATCTCAGTTTCCCTCCAGCAGAAGGGTGGAAAAACCTTGGCACCTCACAAGGATCAAACAGGGTGCTAGGGAGGGTATAAGGGGATTCCTGGCCCGATTTGTCGCAGAGGCTAGGAAAATCCAAAGACTGACTGACGAGGTAAAGTTAAACGCTTTCCTCTCCGCTTTGGAGGGAGGTGCATTCTTCAAGCACCTCATCCACAGAGGTCCCCAGACCTTCATAGAAGCCGAGGCCGTGGCCAGAGCTTATATTACGGCCGAAGAGGTAAATGACGTGAAAAGGACTAAGAGGGACGAGTACCCTCAGCAGAGAGCACCCGAGCAAAGGGTACTCGAGGGCAAGAGGAAGCTCGGGGGCAATCAGAGTCCTCAGACATCGGAGAAGCAGCATAAGCCCGAGCTGAGCGCTCGGAGGGAGCCCCGACTTGTGCACTTGATGCTGCTGAACGACACCCGCGCCAACGTTCTGATGCAGATTCGGGAAAAAAATTTCCTGAAATGGCCCACACCGCTGAAGAACCCGGAGGGTGGGGACCAAACGAAATACTGTGACTACCATCGTTCTGGAGGTCACAGCACAGAGGATTGTAGGACTCTGCAAAGGGAGATAGAGGAGTTGATCGAAAGGGGACACCTCAACCACTTCCTTCAGAGGCCTGGACATACCTCCGGGACAGCGGACGGTGGCGAAGAACCCCCCAGGAATCGAGTGGCAGCAGGTGTTGTCAACATGATATCTAGTCGATCGGCCCCGGGGAATGGGCGCGAGCTCGCAGCAGCAAAGAGACCGAGGACTAGGCACGGGAGTGAAGATGACGTTATCTGCTTTAGTAATAGGGATTTAGACCATGTAACCTCTCCTCACTCCGACCCCCTGGTTGTAATTGCACTCGTTTCTGATAGGGCAAATGACTACCAGATGAAACGAGTATTCGTTGATAATGGAAGCTCTCGAAACTTGCTGTACCTTGATGCGTACTTCAAATTAGGGCTTAAGAAAAATCAAATGAAGGCGCCGGAAGGGCCACTCTATGGACTAGACAATGAGCCAATACCTGTTTAGGGTGTCATCCAGCTGGAGGTGACCCTGGGAACATACCCGAGGACGGCGTCCAAGATCCTCACTTTCCAGGTCGTAGACCTGCCCTCGGTCTATAACGTCATCCTCGGACGACCTTGATTGGTCGCGTTCGGTGTGGTGACCTCCATCCCGCACCTTAAAATGAAGTTTCCCACTCCGCACGAGATTGGGGAAGCCCTCGGGGACCAATCCACGGGGACCAATCCACGGGGCGAATGTGTTACTTGGCGTAGACCACACAAGTTACACTTCCATAGCCAATGGAAGACCTCGGCCTTAGAGACGAGGCCGCATTACGGCATGCTCACCCATGAGAGCCCACCGTCCGGGTCTCACTAGACCCAACGGATCCAGAAAAGTATGTCCAGATAGAAAGTTCGCTCCCGGAAGATGTCAGGGACCAACTCACCAACTTCCTGCAAGAAAATTCGGACGTATTCGCATGGTCGCCTAGTGACATGCCCGGGATCTCTTCCAAGATCATTGTCCACAAGCTAGGCGTCGATCCCCGGTATAAACCGGTCAGACAGAAACGCAGAAATTACTCCACTGAAAAACTAGTGGCCATCCGCGAGGAGGTCAAGAAACTCTTGGACGACTGGCTCGCTAATATTTTCATGGTAAGGAAGAGCAGTGGGAAATGGAGGATGTGTGTGGATTTCACCGACCTCAACAAAGCATGCCCCAAGGACAGCTTCCCTTTGCCAAGAATCGACCAACTCGTGGATTCAACGTCCGGCCACAAACTTTTAAGTTTCATGGATGCATACTCATGATATAATCAGATCAGAATGACTCCCGAGGACGAGGATCACACGTCGTTCATGACGGACCAAGGGACATACTGCTATAAGGTGATGCCTTTTGGCCTCAAGAATACGGGGGCAACCTATCAGCGACTTGTGAACAAGATGTTCAAAGATCAAATAGGAAGGAACATGGAAGTATATGTGGATGACATGCTCGTCAAGAGCAGAGCAGGCAACGACCACGTTAGGGACTTGGACGAAACTCGAAAAAGATCCAGGCGATCTTGGACATGCGATCCCCACGGACGGTGAAAGAAGTCCAGCAGCTTACTAGCCGTGTGGCCGCTCTCTCTCGTTTCTTGGCAAAATCGGCCGAGAAGCACCTGCCGTTCTTCAAAGCCTTAAGAGGGACAAAATCCCGGGACTTCCAATGAACTGACGACTGCGATGAAGCATTCCGGGTACTCAAGAGTTACCTCTCGAGTCCACCCATTCTAGCTTCTCCTCAACAAGACGAGGAGCTGTACCTTTACCTTTCTGTGTCCAACACAGCATTGAGCTCGGCGCTAGTGTGAGAGCAGCAAGGGAGGCAACAACCCGTGTACTATGTGAGCAAGACCCTGGCGGATGCCGAGACCAGGTACCCCCTCGCGGAGAAGGTGGCCTTAGCGTTGGTTTACTCCGCAAGAAAGCTCAGGCCGTACTTTAACGCGCACAGGATTGTGGTCTTAATTGACCAGCCCCTAAGGGCCATCTTGTAGAAGCCCGAGGTCTCCGGACGGTTGATCAAGTGGGCCATCGAATTGGGAGAATTTGACATTGAATTCCGTCCGAGACCAGCCTTAAAGAGGCAGGCGCTTGCGGACTTCCTTGTCGAGACAACGATACTGCCCAGTAATGACGAGATCCAAGCTGACGAATACGGATCCAGCAAGGCCCCAACTTGGACTTTACACGTGGATGACTCCTCCATGAAAGATGGATGCGGAGCTGGTGTTGTCCTACACACGCCCGAGGGTCTGGAGATAAAGTACTCGCTGACCCTGGGATTCTCGGCCACCAACAATGTCGCAGAGTACGAGGCCTTGCGGGCAGGACTGCGACTCACCAAG
>JAOVVI020013108.1:1080-11980 GCA_028571085.2 Nepenthes alata | reverse complement strand
TACGATGATTGTAGAGCAGGTCGTATTTATATTATCCGAATGGTTGTCCGATGAGGTCCTGTGAGGATTTTAATTTTGTTGAGTTGTATATTTTGGTTGTCACACTCGGATTTTTGGGAATTAGTATTATTTGTTTAAAATTATTTTAGATATTAGAAATTAAAATTAATTATTTAAATTGATCTGCTGCCCGGGTTCATTATAGTGCCGGCGACGACTCGAACTTACGACAGCAGCATTGATTGCAAAGGTGGTGGCAGCCTCAAACCGTCCCGGCGGCACTCCCTCCTACACCGGTCGATGACGGCAGCGGCGGCTTAGCTCTACTTCGGCTCCCTTTTCCTCCGTTCCTCCCTTTCTAATCCCCACTCTCTCCTTAAATAATGGAGGAAACGATTTAGGGTTTTACCTTGTTCCCCCTTGGAGCACCGATTCCTCTTTCCTTCTTCGTCATTGCCGTCCGCACCTCCCTCTTCTCTTTCTTCTTCTCCCTCTTTCTCTCCTTCTCTTTCCTTCTTTTCCCTTTATTTTTCTTCATCTATTTCATTTCTTCTTCTTTTTCTTTCTTTTTTTTCTTTCTTCTCCCGTTCCATTTCCTTATTTATTTATTATTATTATATACATTTTATTATAAATATATTTTATTATTTATAATAATAATTATTATTTATTATTTTTATTATTTATTTATTATTATTACTCACTTACTATTTTTAACATTTATTATTATTCATATTTATCACTATTATTAAAAATATTAATTATCTGATTACCCTTATCATAATATTTAAAATTTTAATTATATATATATATATATATTTTTCAGTCAATAAATTTTGATATACTAATGTTTATCTAATATTAATTCATTTAGGTTGATTTGTAATTAATTTAATCTAACTTACTAATTAATCTAAATTTAAGTTGATAGTCTAAACATTTAAACCCAATCTACCGATTCATATATTCTAAATTTATTAAGCCTAACTATCAGTCCAATTACAAAATTTTAAGCCCAAAAGTAATTAAAAATAATTATCAAAACTAATATATCAATTTATTCTCTTAAAATAAAAATATTTAAAATATTACACCGTATGTCGGTTGCAATCGATCCATTATCCGTCTAATAGGCTAAGATTGAAATCGATCAATGTTGTGGGTTGGCTGCAGCAGTGGGAGCGGCATTGGTTGTTGCCGTTACCGGCGCGGCAGGGAAAAAAAATCTGAACAATGGCATCATAGAGGAGAAGGAAGATGAACAGTAACACAGTAAATGTCAGTAGAAGGAAGTAAAAAGTGAAGTAAAATTATATATAAAAGAAATTAATATAATATAATATAATATAATATAATATTTGTTTATTATGTTTATATATATATATATAATTAAATTATATATAAAATAATTATTTGTTTATTTAATACCTTAATTTCATTGGTTTTATTACCATAAACTAAGATATATAAATTAATGAACACAAATATAAAGGTAAATAATAATGAAATAAATTATTGCCAGTTTTAAAATAATAAATTGATCATGTCACTATAAACTCACATATGTGCCGAAAATGTATTTGGTATTCAGGTTACACCGATTATACGATAGGACACACTCACACACATATATAAGAGTCCAGATAACCATGCACAAAATCCTTTTTAATGCATGGTTATACCTTAACTGAACCATAAACCAACTCAATAAATACAACAGTACTACTAGAAAGATGGAGCCATGGCCAGTCAAGGGGAAGGAGCCACAGTGTGATTGCCTCTAAATAGGAAGCCAAGCTTCTTCATAATCTCGTCAGCTATGATCAGATTAGCACTATCGCTGGGGTGATATTCATCCCAGAAAAAGTACTTGCTCCGATCCTTGCACAACTTTGACGCCGGAGTGCATGTCAGTGCAGGCCTAATTGGTCCAAAGGAGCAGCAAGGCGAGTCCACATTAATGAAACCTGCAGCATATTTCAATTGAAACAAAGTCAAATTCAGTAGTAAGAGGCAAGCTGCTAGCTGCTAGCTGCTTGCATGAGTTGATTCCTTGGGTAATGTTTACGAACCGTATTTGCTAGGATTGCTAATAACATGGCGGACAATATCATAAGCATCAGCGAATTTGAAGCCAGCATTAGGGAGGGATTTTGAGAGCTCCTTGATGAGCTTACTTGCAGCTTGATTGAATCTAACCGCTAGCTGATTTGTCTTCTCTTGACAACCACCAGATGTACTCAGAACCCTTTGAAGAGGGATGCAGCCCATCGGTCCGAGCCCGAGTAACATCAATTTTCGTGCTCCCAGTTTGTGTAGTAGCTATACAACAAGTATACTTCAGTTGCCATGAAAAATTAATTTTACTATTTAGAAACTTTCTTCTTTATAAAACTTTCTTCTTTAGGTAAACTTTAATAAACAATATATTACTTTCTGATAAAGAAAAAATACTTTACTGCTCTAAGGCCAAAATGACACCTACACAAACCCATCCATGTCTCCCAATACAAACGTATTTGATGCAAAAGCTGTTTGTAATGGTTCAATTCACATCCAAAAATAACCCCAAAATGCCTGTCCCCAAATTCAATACTCAGCAGAGTCAGATTTGATGTTTTTGGGGGGCCGCTCAAACAAGTTAGCCCTAATATGATCCAATATTATTCACATAACTCATTAATGAGATGTCATTGGAAGGCTCCCAATCTCTTATTTTCAACTAGCTTAGGATTTGTGAGGCTCTTGAACTCTTATTATAAGCATGAAAGGTTTTGAGTACTGCTATCGGTCAAGCATGAGCCTTTATGCTCACTTTTCTAAATTTTATATCTCATGGTGGATTTTTTAAACGATAAGCTCAGTTATTTTATATCTCTGAAAAGTGATGGCCGACCAATTTTCATCTCTCTTTCAAAAGTTAGATAATTACAAAGGTATACAACAGTTGATTTTAATATGGTCAAAATATATGTAAATTGTTCTACCTGAAGTTGTTGACGAAGAGTTTCAATCAAGTAATTCAAGAAGCCTTGGTCATTATAGTTCCAAGGATCCATGTAAACTGGCATCTTATAGTTGTTGATGAAGTCATTGCTTCCTAACCCAACAACATATCGTGCATTTTGGAAGAATTTGTCCGCCTCTTGTTTCCCTATTTTCCTTCGTATCATTTCTTGAGTTCCTCGAAACAATTCAATTTGTTTATAGAAGCATAGCCTCTGAATCTGTGCAACACACCATGCAAGGCATTCAAGTTGCAAACAAAGTATAAGTATTTATAGAAGTGAACAAGTAACTTAGAGCTCCCAACATATATATATATATATATATAGTTTAAAATATTGAATTATATACATTAGTATCAAAATATCTTGATAATATTAATATGTTTCAATATTAAGAATTATCTATTTTATTTGCAAATTATCATAATATATTAACTGATATGTTATTTTTCTTTACCATTTGGAAGTCCAAACGGCTAAATATGCATGCTATTATTAGTGAATTATTGTAATACATGTACCCATATATTCCATTTGTTTACCATTGGGAAACCCAGTGGCTAAATCAACATGTTTTATTGCCTTATGGGTATTGTTTTATTTTATAAAAATTATATCAAACTCAATATTAATAAAATCAAAACATTTAAAAAGTTGAGTACATATGATAATATATATTTAAATTTTGACATAAAATTTAATTATGATGTGAAAAAAATAAAATTGAAAGTTAGAAATATTTAAAGATGAAAAACATATTTCTTGTACTTTGATTAAAAAAACCCTAATGAATCATCTTTTTTGACAGTGTATAGTAATTATACGTCTGCCAAATACCAGCAATAGTGATATGATTGAAATAAATACCGACATTTTTCATAGCTTCTAGATACTTACAAAATAAGCACCAGTTTCATTTAATATGCCACCACCTCCGGATGCATAATTAACTCCAATTTTTAGAATCACATCTTCAGTTAAAGATGGATCGAGAAAGGCAGGTGGCCTAGGCATGCCCGTTGCATCACCTAAATTAGAAATATACCAAATAAGTAACATAATATTGTAAGAACATGTCATTATATGGCTCACATTAATTATATATTTTATTTTTTAACAATAACTTAAGCACATAATTTTTAGTGGTATTACAGTTGATCTAATATTTAAATATAATCATTTGTATCAATTATGCTACACCTTAGTTGTATAGGATTTGATCTTATGTGTGATATAATATAACTTATATATAGGTTAGAAGATTTCATGAGGTTAAAAAGTTCCGTATGCCCAAATATGTTTTTAGCTTTGATGGGACAATAATATAATTATATGTAAGGCTTGGGCTCATCTAATCTCCTTACACCATTTGAAAACCATATCCTCACAGGAGGACTAGAAGTCTAAGGCTTTTCTAATTGAGAGCCGATCAAAGAAAGGTTAAAAAAAAATAAAAAAGAAGAACTAGCCAAACCGTTGTTCTTTTCGCGAGTAAATCAAGAATGCGCTCAATATAACATTAGTCACAGGTTTAATATTCAACTTTATTACTGTTTCGATAATTTTAAATCTTGATTTTGTGAATTTATTTTCTAACAAATATACGAAAACAATGATTAAAAAAAATGCTTTTTTATAGAAAAAATAATCAAAAAAAAAAAAAGTTGCATGAACTATAACTAAACTGTATTAATTAGTACCATATATGGAAATATATATACCTATAATATCAGAAACTGTTCGACCATTGGTGAACCTTCCATTAGGCAAACCATCACCATAGTCGATGCCATACCAAGGGAGATTGGCCTTGGCAAGGCTACCTGTGAGGTATTGATTGTTGCCAACGTCGAAAAGGGAGTCTCCGAAGATGAACTGTGCAATCTTGCAGTTGCACCCATCAATGGCAGTGCCTAAGATGCTTACCATTATCAACAGAAATGCTGATCCCATCTTCATGTTTGGCAACCTCGAGTTATTCGGGCTGGAATATATCATATAGTGATGACTGAGTGAGATGATCGATCATGGAGTTTATATGCTCCGAGGAAGGCAAGAGTATGGGATGATCCATAGCAAGGAAGAAGAGTTGGATGAACAAACTGCGAGTTACTGTTTCAGAAAATTATCCAGAGAATGTGGTTGTTTCAACAACCATCATCCCAGAAACAAGCAATAATAATGGTGGTTGTTTCAACAGATGGCAAATAAAACGTCAAGAAAACAGCAACCGGGCGGCAAAGAACTCACAGGCGTTAGCAGTGAAAACATTGGTTTTGTAGATAATCGGACTTGCTAAAGTGCTTGCTAGATAGCTACTTGCTTCAGCAACACTACGTCTCATGTGCATGACCTCTCTTGCAAAGACAAACTCAGGAGAGTTCGTTTCATGGCCTAAATATATATTGTTAGTTTCAAACTGCAATCCTTCAAACCTCGACTATAACTCAGGAGAGTAGAAAATCTAAACACTTGGTGGTGTGAAAACCATTTTTGATAATGAGATGTTGAACTTATGATTTTCTTTTTTTGGGAACGGAAGATTCACTAATAAATAATGAAATTGATAAAAGTAAAGTGTTGAAGAAATATGAGAGTTGAGAATTTACTATGTCAAAATCGAAATAGAAAGTTATTAGAAATGTTTATATTACAAATAACATCTGAAAACAAAAGATCATATTTTGGGGGAATAAAGGATAGCCACGGAACGAAAGAGAGGGCTGAAAAGTGGTAATAGTAGCGAGGACTTTATGCCTAGCTAGTTGATTTTAGGAATAGACTACTAGAATTCTATAATGAAATATAAATTGTAATTATCAAGTTATTCATTATCATATTTTTTTTAGTAATCAATTAATTGTAAACATAAATTTATATTCCTAGTAACATAATATTAAACTTTGACTTGTTGGAATTAATATTCAGATTTAAAATCACACCAAAATTGCTCTTATCTTAAAAAATTAGGAGATAATTTCTTATTTTTTCTCTCTTTAGGATTTTGTGAAAGATTTCTATAATTTTTACATATTCCAAAATGATAATCATAGATAACATTTTATAGAATGAGATGGATTATTTTTAAATTGTAAAAATGTCCATATTTTTTATCAAAGAGTATAAATAGCAACGAAAGAATGAGGAAATTAAAAGTGCACTTGTCTTCGTCTGATATATTGAAATTCTTAGTCCAAACATTCTAAATCGAGCTACCTGGATGCTTTCTCCCATTTCTCTCCCATTCGGCCCTTCTCCCTCTCTTTTCTCTCCTCTCTATCCCTTCCACCACTGGGAAATGTGGTTGAAGCAACCTCGACCGATTCTTATAACAGACCTGCACTTGAGCGCTGGTTGGGCACGGGGCAGATACGGGTATTCTGGAATCTGCGCTTGCATGGGCGCTCGGGTGCAATGGGCGTGCCCATTTTTTAAATTGGCGCATGATGAGGCACTCGGGCGCACACCAAGCGTTGCAGCGCCAGCCCATTGCTGAGTGCACGACCCGTCCAGTTTATAAAAAGAGCCCCAAGGACTTGGTTTTCAGTCGCGGAGGGGCCGCGGAGGGGTAGGACCAAGGTTCAAAGTTTGACTAGTTAATGGGCTGCCCGATTTGGGGACACGATTTTTTGACCGCTAGCGGGTCGTGAAGCCGGTCAAGATAAGTCCTGCCTGACTTCGGAGCAATCTAGGTCACTTGATTTTGTGAGGTGAAAAGCATGCATGCATTCACATGGACAAGTACGCATGAACAAACAACAATTTTTGTGACAGGACAGTTTTTTTGTTCTCAGATAATTCCGTCATTACAGATATAAGAATAGAAGCCCAAATCCTAATTTATAAGGTTCTAGAAAAAAATAGACAGAGTCTCCCCTAAAATTGAGCTAAATAGAAATATAAACCTGAATAAAACCTGTATAAAATAATTAGTACATGCACACAATTATACGATTACCACAATTCATCCTACAACACGCATACACAGTACCGCAAACTGCCATATCCATTTATGGCTTCAATTCAACAATCCTATCTACTATACTAGAATCTATATGAGAGATACCGTCTAGGACCTGTACAAAATCCAGAAAATAGAATAGTAGAAGCGACTATATAAATTTACGGAAGCATAAATACTAATCTAATAGAATTTAGAACGTGCAATAATCATCAATACATAATTTCATCCACCATTTAGCCATTTACATGCAAAATACTAGAATTCTCGAATCTTCAGGACTACTTCGAGGAACCAAATCTTTCTTGCTATGCTCTATCTAAGTATGCATGTCTGATGTCTTCTCTATGACCTTATCTGGAGGAAAAAAAATAAAATAGTGAGTCAAAACCTAATAAGGTACTAAAACATGCAGAATATAATGTTTCCATGCAGAATATAAGTACAGATAAATAGTAACATGCATGTAATTCATGAGAAAAGCAAAATTCTATACAAATAAGTCTTAGTAATCATTATTTATGATTTCATGCAAAACATATATTCGTTAGAGTAGAAAACTACGATATCATTAGAAAAACCGAAGCATTCATGGAATAAAAATAAAGCATAATACTATTTAAACATGTGTCGGAATCATGAATCACTGTAATTATTCTTCGATAATCATAAATCGATAAAACATGTCTCAAAAATTGAAAAACAGTATCAATTCTATAAATTCTAGAAAATCTATTTTTCTATTAGTAAAGGACTCAACCAATAGACCCTACTAGTAGAGGGAGCAAATAATCAAGGATAGATTGTGTTCACTCTATACAATCTAAGGCCAGCAAGTATCTCGTCTCGTGGGATTATCCCATCTCATGGGATTATCCGTTCTCGTGGGATTATATATTAATATCTCCCGAATGATGGTGGATTATACACTAATACCTCCCGAATGATGGTGGATCATCTGAATTCAACCCAATGAAACTAACACCCGGAGGAAGGGCGGACCACGTGTAACTCCATGGATAGTGTTATCCTCAATTACCACCATAACATTCTAAGGCTTGTCAAAAAATCTTACCTGACTGTATATCAGTCTTAGGTCCTAATTAACAATATCAGAAAGCCAATAATCTATCGTTCTTCAAAACATCATTCAAAATCTCATGGTTAACTCTTCAATATACTTCAGTAATTCTTAATAACTCAGCAATGCAGTTTCATATAAAATTTTTAGTTACAAATCATAACATGGGCATTATTTTGTTACAAATCAACATTTATATATCAGAAATTATGGATTAAAATTATTAAATCTCTTCATTTTCGTGTTTAGGGTTTCGCCAAACCTTTCAGACGATAAATTAATACCAAATGCAAATTTACACATGAAATTGGAGGTGAATATTGCAATATATGTTAGTAAATATAAAATATGTTCGATTAATCAGGAAAAATATACTTTATTTACAGTAAACATCGAGAAACACAGATTTAACGCGTAAACATGATATCTGATATACTAAAATGCTGTAAAAATAGTAAATAATGTCTGAAGTATACTTGTCTGAGCTCGATCTATCGTTATTCTTACTCTGATCAGAGATGGACGGAAGATTTTTTGCTTCCTTTTCTCTTCCGTCTCCTTCCCCTTCTCTTCCTCTCGCTGCTCTATCGTCGTTCTCCCCAGGAAAAACCCCCCCAATTCCCCATTTAATACGAAGGAAAAATAGGTCACATGTGAAACACATGAGCACCGGTCGAGCGGTGCTCGAGTGCCCGCTCTTGCAAATTTACACTCGAGCGCACTACTCGTAACCAGGATCACTCTCGCCTTGCCTCGGGCATGCCCTCGAGTGCCACTTGCGCATTTTTACGTTCGATGGCCGCTCTAGCGGCCATCAGGCGCGGGGCCACTTTTTGTCCATTTCGCCTCATTTTACTTTGGTATCAATTTTTTCACTATGTTTTATCCCAATCATGATTATTATCACTATAATTATTCCATAATTATCACATTCTTGGGATCGGGATCTTACACTTTCCTCTACTTATAGAAATTTCGTCCTCAAAATTTGACGAATCTCGAATCTTATAATTCAGAGAAACTTTCCTAACGTGTCCAAAGCTTTTCTAGATTAAGACAGTTATTCTCGAGAACCTTAAACATTCAAATTGTTTTAATCCTTAATACCTGAGTCGTTCTGTACTTATATAACGTCATCATATTTGAAAAAAAGGTCAATTTATTAACGGTCCCCCAAACTTAATTCTAAGCCAGAATGAGCCAAAATACCTTACCTCATCTCATACTAAGCCTTGAGATTGAGTATCTTCTCAGAACATTAACTTAGGCCTTAATACATATAAAAGTTCATCACTCTTTACAAAATTTTCAATTTACCATAAAACCAGAAATCCAAACCACAACGATCATCCTAGATTCGGTACAAATTGAGATCATTACTTAAAATTTCAAGACTTTAACAATTAACAGCCTCAAAATCTCGGGGTCTCACTGCTAAACGATTCTTAGATCCTGTTGGCAGGCTAAGGAGCTGCCGGGTTGCTTCAAACATGTCCTTCATAATTACAATTAGTGGGTCGTTTGATTGTCTTAAAACAAAACTATAGGGCTTCTCATTTCCAATTTCATGTCTCCCACACTTCAGACACGATTCTGTTTTCCTAACTCAGGAATATAACATTCTATTACCCCGAGCAATTGAGCCCATCCATAATTTCTTTTTCGGTTTCCTACGAAACACCAAAGGCGTACCAAATCTATAAACCTTTAACATCCATTTCTAGTACTAATGCTTTTTTTCCTCACAAGATACTGAAATTCTTCTACACAAATCCTTAGACAAGTCTATCCACTTGAAAAATCCTACGGTTGCCTTCTGCCATAACATATTGATTCTAACCCTTAGTTTTTTAGATAAAACTATCTCCCAAGACTGAATCGATAATTTCTCAACAGAACTTCCAATTACCGACTTTGAACAATGGACGAGTAATTCTAACTAGGAATCCCTCTTCCACTTATCCCAAGAACATCGATCCATAAGCGATACAGAAAACATGATCCTAGAGTTTCCTTAATAACATCAGACTCTATCTTTACAATCCTTAAACAGATTAATCCACTTGCGATCTCCTAATGTTACATTTTCGTCAAGATTATTAGATCAAAATTATCTCCAAAGCAATTTTATAATTTCTCAAATGGAGGCTTCCGATATCCACAATTGATCCTAGCATTCGCTTCCTCCGAATCATACTGAGATCCACCTATCATAACCTTTAACTTTTAGATTCACAAGACATTAAAATCTTCCAAAAGCATTATCCACAGATCCTCAAGGTAAGAATCTCATCACAAAATTTCAATTATGGTTGAAATAGTTTCAACCACAACTCCTCCCCCACTTTGCTTATGGGTAGATACCTATTGATGCGGAATAATAAAGTCCTCTTCTTCTTCAGGAATATTACCACCTGTGCTAACTTACTTAGCATTTTTCTTGGTCCATTAGTAAATCCTACTTTCTAGAGACCTTAAGGCTTCCTCAATGATGCCTAACCGATACTCCTTCAATCTCACACAAATCCTTAGAAATTAATGCCAAATTTGATCACCTCTAAACCGCCCATTTAAGCAGTTTGGCTTGAACTTTCCCTCCAAATACATATGTTCCTCTAAACTTTCATAGCCAGATTTACCGACTTCAAAAGGGACAATCCCACTTTTGAATTAAACTCAACACCTATCCTTGATTTGATCAATCTTGCTTCTTACTCAAAATTCACAACTTAATTACAGGGTACTTCATTTTCTCAATTACAATTTACGTTAACATCCTGGACTACCATTCCAACTCCAAAAGGATTCACATCACCCAAAAATCAATTTCCAGATCATCAGTTCAACGTT
>JAOVVI020013107.1:0-11980 GCA_028571085.2 Nepenthes alata | reverse complement strand
ATTTAAGATTATGCCTTTTCTACATTGTGTGTGGGTGGCTACCCTCTGTATAAGTTGGAGAGAAACCTATGATCGGGATTGCTCCAACCGTGGTTTGGAGTTTGTGATTGGGGTTGTTGCTTCAAGGATTATAGGTTTTGCTTGAGAATGTGGTTATTATCTAGCTAATCCTAAAGGACTGAGAGGTTGTCTCACAGAAAGAGATGGCCATACAGCAGTGCAGGCGGGTGAAATCTACTTAAGGATCGTAGTGGTGAGTTTTGATATCAGTCAGGAAAAGACTATCAAGTAATAGCGTGAGTTAGTGAAGCTGTTGAAGGATTGTACTTATGCAATGTCTCACTGGGTCGAGGAGAATATTATTGTTGATGTTTTGAGTGATGAGTTACTATTGATGGATGTTTCATGTTTGAGGAAGTTGTCAAAACTCTGAGAAGTGAATCGCGGGTGAATCTTAATGTTCAAGTAGGTGAGCCATTTTGCTTTTGGGGAAAAGATTTATATTTTGAATATCGAGGTTATAAATCTCGATGTCCTTCAAGAAAGGTGTATGTTTTTTCTGATAATTGGATGTCGAAATTTTTCAAATTGGGTTTTGTCTTGGTGCATCATAGGAGTTATTGTAGAGTAAATCTTGAGTAGCTCTTGATATCTAAGCGAATGGGTTCTCTGCCTTTGAGTTTGGAATGAGTGTTGCCTTCTAAGTTGTGAGGTCATTGAATTATGAGATAAGAAGCCCTCACCATTTCGATTTTGAGGATATTAGCGTGACAAGAATTATGGATACTATTTGGATAATTATGGATTCGGCAGACAAGGACAGCCTATTTATCATGAATTTAGGTGATATGACTGGAATGTGTAGGTTAGCTCGCCGGTATGCCAACGGGATGGTAAATTATTAAGTGTTCAAGTTTTGAGGTTTTGGTGATATCTTGTGTTGGTACCAAAATTTTTAGATGACTATTTCAATTGTGTTCTCTAGGTTGATGGTAATCTAATGATTTTAGGCCATGTATTAGTCGTATCAATACCCTTAGGGTTTTCCACAAATCGTTGAATCTCACCCTTCTAAATGACACCCAAACCAATATCCTAATGCAGGTTAGGAATGAGAAAATTTTAAAATAGCCAAAACTGGTGAAAAATCCAGTGGGATGAGACCAGCCAAAATACTACTTCTTCCATCGATCTCTAGGCCACAATATCGAGAATTGTTGGATTTTATAGCAAGAGATTGAGGCCCTTATCCAAAATGGATACCTCAATAAGTATTTAAAAAACACAAGACATGCTCTTGGTAACACTAGTAATGACGACACGAAGCAGCCTGAGCAAGTATGTAACCGAGTTGCTACAGAAGTGGTAAACATGATCTCCACGAGGCTCGCCAGAAGCAAAGCTATGGATCGTCCTAAGAATACTTCCTCCAACAAGAGATAAAAGATAAGAGTATAGAATGATGCCAATAATTTTAGTGACAATGGTATGACTCATATAATCACTCCTCATTCCGATCCTCTTATTGTATCCGCACTTATTTCAAATAGTATCATCGACTACCAATTAAAACGAGCCTTTGTTCATAATAAAAGTTTTCAAAATATTCTCTATCTTGATACTTTTTAAGCTAGAGCTAAAAAGGAGCCAAATGAGACTAATCGAGAGCCTCTTATAGGGGTTAGACAATGAACCCACACCAATCTAAGGGATCATTCAGCTGCAAGTCACATTGAGAAAATGCCAAAAAATAACTTTTCAAATGTTAATAATTCTAGTAATAGATATACCCTCATTCTACAACACTATAATAAGCCAACCCTGCTTAGTGGTTTTCAAGGTAGTAACATCCATACAATACTTGAAAATGAAGTTTATTCCCATACGAGGTAGGGAAAGTATGAGGTGATCAAGTCACCAGCCAAACCTGCTACCTAACCCAGATAGGTCAGTTGGTACCAAACTAACTGATCAAGGAATTGGACCTCAAAGATGAAGCTATGTTTTAACAAGGCTAACTTGGTGAATCCACCCTGTCAATCCCTTTAGATCCAAACGAACCAAAAATATATATTTAGATCAGCAGTTCTCTTCATGATCATCTACAAAAATAATTAATGGAGTTCCTTCGTAAAAACTCAAATATATTTACATGGATACTAGCGGACATGTTGGGGATACCTATTAAGGTAATAGTTCACAAATTGAGCTTGATCTTATGGTACAAGTGGGTGTGACAAAAGTGGAAAATTCACTCCATAAAAAAGCTTGTCGCTATAAGGGAAGAGGTCTAGAAACTGCTCAATGTAGGTTCATCAGGGAAGTTTAATACCCGGATTAACTTTCAAACGTCATCCTTGTCAAGAAGAGCATTGAAAAAATAAAGAACGTGCATTGGCTTTGCATACATGAATAAAGCATGTTCAAAATATAGTTTTCTATTATCAAGGATCGTCCTATTGGTAGACTCGTCTTTTGGTCACCAATTGTTAAGTTTCATGATACCTATTCAAGAAATAACTAGATCCGAATAAGTCTAAAAGATGAAAAAATAGCCTCATTTATGACTGACCAGGTGACCTACAACTATAAGGTCATACTTTGCGGTCTAAAAAATATGGGAGCAATACACTAAGGCTGATAAACAAAATGTTTGAAATCTAAATAAGAAAAAATATGAATGTGTACATAGATGACATGCTCATAAAAAATGTACTGGCCGATGACCATATTCGAGACATAGTCAAAGTTTCGGGGTACCTTGAATGCATCAAATGAAATTGAAGCTAATAAAATGTGTGTTCCGGGTGACATCTAAAAAATTCCTTAACTTCATAGCATCTTACTGAGGAATTGAGGCAAACCCAAATAAATTAAAGCAATATTTGATATGAATCCACCGCGATCTTTGAAAGAAGTTCAGAGGCTAACGAGGAGGCTAGCCACACTCTCCAGATTCCTAATGAAATTTGCAGATAAATATCTTTCCTTCTTCTAGGCTTTGAAAGGGGTCAACACTAACAGGTTTTGGTGAACAGGTGAATGTCAACATATACATCTTTTCCATGCATAACCAAAATATAAATACAGGTGCAAATACAAAGCTAAATACAATAAATATAAACAAAATCTCCCAAATATTCTTATCCAAACTCCTTGCAAGTAATCTGTAATCCTATAATCAAAATGGTTAGAAACAATAAAATTATGAGTTTAAACTTTAACAAGTATATATTTAGTTAAACGTGTAGGTCTATAATTAGAACGAAGAAGTAAAAACAATGAAACTTGTATGAAAATTCTTATAAGTTAAAGACCCAAACATATCAAATAACCAATTAACAAATGTTTAACGTGATTTCTCATGTAAATTTTATAATCTAAATATGAATACTAAATAGTCTAAATGTTTGAAATCATCCAAAGTCCAATATCATTAATTTGAATGTTCAAAATCCAAAGTCCAATCCAAATCTAACTAAATTCAAATAGTGGTCAAAACCTATAACCCTTAAAGTCAAATATCTTAAATATCAAATAAAATATTGATAAAAATATTAAAATTTAAAACATCTTAAAGTTTGAGAACTAAGGACCAAAAGACTAATTTTGAAGAAGATAACCTTAGGTCAAATCATTATTATTTAAATTCAAAATCAGATCGTTATATATTTCTTTCTATAGATAGAGTCAAACACCATTTTTTTTATCACCTGTGCATGATAAATGTAATACTCAAATCTATCTTAATATATTAGGACGTTTAAAGATATTAGTTCCGATCGATTCTTTTCAATGGTTCTTAATAAAAATATCAAATCTTAGGATTCTATACAAATGTCCAAAACTTTTTCTCTTTATTGAAAAAGTATAAAACTTTTACTTCATAGAGGTGCAAATATAATATTTTTCATCCTATAAAAAAATATAAATATTAAAATAAATAATAAAATAAAGTTTGAAATGAAACACATACATAGACTACCACAAGAAAAAACTAAGTGTACAAATTTATGACTTTTCTTTTACAAATATTTTCATATATAAGTATAATACTTTAAATATTTACTCATCTTATATAAAATGAACAATATTTTTAAATATTTGGTAAACCCAAAGCAAGACTCAAACAACCGGTAAACTATATGCATGCACATATATTCAAAATAAGATAGGCAAAAGATAGTATGCATGTGAGATAAACCACTAAATGTAATCAAAAGTAGACAGGAACTAAAATAGACCACAGTTCGAGTTTAAAAATACTTGTCTTAATCTTTAAAACTAAAAGAATTGACAAAATAATGCTTCAAGGTCACTTTTCACCTCTTCATCTCTTTCTCTCTCTTCTTCTCTTCTTCCCCTAGAAATTTCCCAAAACCATTGACAGCATAGTATATATAAATGAATCGACATACGAGTGTATAATATCTGGATTTTTATTTGATATATTTTAAATTTATTTATTAATTTTAAAATTTATTGGATGTATCTACTTAATGGTATTTTATGAAAATTTTGAATGGTTTATATTCGTAGTTCTGCGCTCAAGGTGTGCTTCAAGCGCAAGTGAGGTGTATTTTTCGGTATGTTGGCGCTCGAGGAGTGTTCAAATGCTGATTCTAGAACTGCCAAGCTCGAGTAAAGCTTGAGCACGAGTCGGGTATATAAAAGGCGCACGGGTTAGGGTTTCAGTAATTTTTGCACGAAGCCGAGAGAAGAGAGAGGAAGAGAATGAAGAGGAGAAGAGAGAAAGTGGCAATCAGACATCGGAGCTTCCATTCGTCATATCTACAGAGTGTAAGGTTAAAACAAGTATCCGTAAGCCAAATTCTTGGTTTATTTTCATGTCCACTAATATTTATATATATATATTAAAGATTTTATTTATATGCATGTAATCTTCATGTACCCCTCTATTTATTGCTTACATATATGTTTGTTTTACTGGTAATTTGGTGGTTTTTCATGGGTATTTGTAATTTTGGAGGGTTTTGTAATTTGTGGATACTTAGATGATATATATATATATGTGCATATTTGTGTATTCTTATATTGTAGAACTATGAACTAGACCTTACATTAGTCTACATGCATACTGCCGAGGGTAAGGTCACAACAAGACCATGGTGGTCTGAGACCTGAGGAGTTGATATTTGTGATCTAAGGCATAAAATTTGATTGTACCACTCCCGATGGGAGGTTTAGCCCCGATGGGAACATATGTGATGCGTGGCCCTCTTTCGCCGACTGGAAGGTTGAGACGTATTATAGTTGACTTGCCCCACTGTATATTTTAAATGAGAATTATCATTAGAAATTAATAAAAAAAATATATTTAGATATCTTAATATATAACTAAATTTAAGGTTGTATCCAAAATCACGGGTAGTAAAACATAGCGAGCAAGCTCTAAATCTATGGTAGATAAGGTGATGGTCTTGAGCTGCTATCCTAAAATGTAGCCAAGTCTTAAACCGTCGGCCTAAAATGCAGCCGAAATAGTCAAAGTTATCAAACAGGTGTAACATTTCTCAAGTTGGTCTAATAATATTTGGTTCTTTGATTTTGTATATACTTTGTATTTCTGTGTGTATTTGCATGGATTATAATTTGAGATACATAGATTGGCCCGTGGATTGGGTGATAAGAATGTCTCATATGTATGAATATGTGTTAAACCCGGAATGTGTTTATTTATATATTTTCGTTCTAATATTTCTCTTATTTTCTACATATGAGATTATAAGATTTGGATCCGAATGATGGTATGTGTTCTATGCGGATGTGGTAACGGTCGCGATTATATGATGTGATCTCAAATAGTATGATATGATATTATCTATGAGATTTGATTGAATTATTATTTGTCATGATTATGTCCCAAAGAGACTGTTTGGTACAGACGATAATATAGTATGAGACATCTCCTTGATTTTCAGACGTTTATATGGACCTTGTGGTTTGTTTTATATAATTATATGTGGCATTCGTTTCCTTTAATTGATATGTACTATTTTATATAATGATACTTGTTGAGTCTTCAATTCATGTTTTCGTATTTTATCCTTTCATAATAGTGGTTTGATTACAAGTACAGATGTTCGGACGATATCTGAAGCAGTATTGCTTATCTGGTGAGTATAAATGTTTATCCCTATTAGGCTTTGGATCTTGGGAGTTGTATTTAGTTATGTATTTGGCCATTGTGGACCGTTAGATCTTGTGTTGAGAATCCTCAGGTTATATATCTTATGTAGATGAGTTGTTGTTTCATAAATATCTTCTTATTGACTCTTTGGATGGCAGGTCATATTTTACTTCTTCGGGTTGTACCCGATGAGATCCTATGAGGGCTGTTCATTGTTGGGTCAGTTTATATATAGATTGTCACTCCGATATTGGGTTTTATAGTGCTTGATGATTTATTGAATTTTATCCTATTATGAATTTCATTTTGACTTGCGTGTTGTGTACTTCGGATATGACAGAGTATCGATCAAGTATATATTAAGTGTCACTCAAACCCTCAATCATGCACAAATGCTGCATCAGGCGCGGTTCCAGTGTGAGTAATTTCCTAAAACTACACACAATCGTCATAAGAGTGCACTTAAGGGATATATAGTCTGCCCAAAACACGCATGATCGCCTTAGAGATGCTCCATGGGTGCACACATTCTGTCAAAAATGTACATAAGTGTACATCAGGCGCCAATTAGGCACCAAACCTGATACCCACATCCGATTTTTTGTCAAATTTTACTAATAAAATTATTTTTAAATTAATTTAAAATAAATTAATAACATCAAAATCAACTAATTCGAAATCAAGTGTTGTACTTCTGGTTTGGTTATTCTTTATTTTAGGCATTCTCAGAGTCTGAATTCAACCTCCAAGTATGAAAACTAGTATTAGCTACAATATTAATTAGGGCAGGCCATATCCATTAGCCTAATGAGCTCGTGATTGATAGGCTTAGGATAGTTAGAAATGAGAAAATAATGTTCAAGCCATTAGGTGAAAGACCAGAGAATATAGCGCCTGATTATGACCTAACGCTAATAATGATAAGTGAAATTCTAACAAATGGCTAGACAATTATTGAATAGAATACAACCTGATTTAAATTAGATGCTCGAATGGCAGTGTATTTGAGCATTCAATTAAGCAATTCGTCCAATCAAGTAGTTTATCAATTCTATTACTAGTTAAAGTGAGGGTTTATGAATTGACAAATATCAACTACTTAACAACAGTTTAATTTTTAGGCATCAACCGTTTTTAACCAATCCCACAATTAAAACATGTACAATAATAGTTAAACTAATTAGTTTTTAACTAATCTAATTAATTAGATCGTGATTGATTATTCCTCTTCATAAAACCACCAATAACTAACATTATAGCTATAAATATGCACATGTTTTCTAAAAAGAAAAAATAGCAGCTAGAAACCATAAAATAAGAAATACATAGCATAGTACTTTAACTTTGTTCTTCTGTGATTTTACGGGGCAATGTCCTTCACTTGCTCTCTCTCATCTCCTCAATATCTCTCATATTTCAGTATTTTGGAAATATATTGATTTGAGTATTATAAGATATTTTAAGAAGTAAGTTCTAATTCTTTCGGTGTTTTTGTTTGCTGGTGTGATGTGAAGAATATGGATAAAATTATTGATAAGTTGATCTGAACTTCTTTAAATTAAAATTCAAATTATAGGTACACATCACACCCAAATTTACGATATATAGATTATAATTTTAAACCACAGATATAGCTTTTCTTACCGAGTCTATAAATGGTTAAAAAAGAAGTGTGAACTTGTGAAACCCATTGTGCATCATCTCATCCAGTATAGAATCCCATGAATGTACACACACTAAAGAGGCAACTGTGAATGAAGCTTTGAAAGTTTTCTCAGTATTACTCTGAATGTATCTGACATCTTTCTAATGACTTTTAGGAGCTGATTTATAACATTTAGCTATTGCTGCTTATATCTATCTGTGTGAGAGTCATGTTTCTATAAAATTAAGGAGAAAAAATATGTAATCTAAAGGTATCTATACTGTGTTAAAATATACTTTATAGAGTTATGTAAATATATATAAACAGATGACAGAGCCAAAGCAATATGGAAAGGGTGGTTGTGGGAAAGATATAGAACCCAAGAGGCCTTAAAACTGGTACCTTTCTATGGGTTCTACTTTTCAAACTTCTAAGTATTATAAATAAATAATTGGCAAGATAGAAAATAATATAATATACAGCAGGGAATGATAGAAAGATAGAAAAGAAGAGTAAAAATGCAATTCTTCTTTGAATTGTGAGGCAACACATACATAGTCAATGTATACTCTCTCTTAGTCAAAAGAAAAAGCGATGAATTAATTTTTCATATATTAATCGTTAGACGTATATTTTTGTATTTATATTGGTTCTGTATCGACTTTGGTTTTTTATTTTTCAATTTTATTTCTTCTTATACGGTTTTGGTTTTTAACTTCAACTTGGCTCATTATTTAACATAATTTTTTCGGCCACTTCTTAATATGCATACTCTTTTATCACTTTTAGGCCTAATTTGATATTGTCTCTTGTCTGTATTATGGGTCATTTTCGTATAAATTTATATCTATTTAACGTGTTGTTTGGTGGTTCAGACGAAGTCATACGAATATCATACTAATACGAAGGCTTGAAGCATCGATTTCAATAGGAAAGCATTTTAAAGTGTGCCCAAGGGGCGCTTGAGACGCCGAATCCAGTAGTCAAGCGCTCGAGGTGGGTCCGAGAGAAGTTTGAGGCGCCAATTCCAAAAGGGGCATGCTCGATGGGCACCCGAAGCGTTGTTTCTAGTGGCACCTGTGTTCAAGACGCACCTGACGGGTATTCAAGCATGACTCGTAGTATAAAAACGTGCTAATACGTTTTTAGAGTTAATAATTTATATTCTTTGAGATTTAGAGCGTCGTCTTTAAGAGGAAAAAAGAAAGAAAAAGAAGATTCGAGTATCCTATTGAATTTCAAATCGTATTTCGATCTCCGTCAACTTTCAGCACACTGTTCTTGGAGTTGAGAATGATATTTTATTGATTATATTTTATATTCTTTTGTTTTAAACACATTATTATTTAGTCTGTTTATTATAAAATGTCTAGTCCTTACATTTGTAGAGTTTATGTAAACAAACTGATTGTATAGTCAAGATATTTCAGATATATCGTTTTATAATTTTTTCTTCTCATTTAAAAAAAAAATTTACGTAAAAATTACGTATTATTTTATTATTAGGAATTGTTATGTGTTTGTTATAAATTATTAATTATTTTTTAATAATTTAAATAAATGATTTGAATCCCAATAGCCTATTCTATCTCATCACTTAAGAGAGATTCTTTAATGTTTGTTGTTACTGGAAAGATTCTCATTTAGGTTTCATAATTTTCTTAATTTTAATTTCTCAATTTATATTATATACCATCAAATTTTACTGAATAAAATAACCACAATATATAAACCATTTTTTCACTTTTTCCATGCATTACCCTCGATTGGATCTCATCCTCTCTGAAGTACGAAATGGGATCTCGTCAACCTTTTCACATTACAAGGAACCCATTTTTGGGATTTTCTAAAACTAATGCAGATAGAAATTAAATTTTTTAATTAAAATTATGAAATTAATCTTTCTGTTTCCTTGCTTCCATTATTGAAAGAATAAGTCAAACTTGCCAAAAGTAAAATAATATAATGTCAGCGTCGATCATAAAATCGCTTTCTCTGTTTGTTAATTCTGTCTCCTGTGGATAAATTCTCAGCAAACGTTGATTCTTGACGCCGCGCTTGAGAAAGTGAAACATCGCATCGTGCTTCGTTCTCGATTCTGAATTCTCGGTCGTCGATCAATTTCCGAGATCCACGGAGAGGCAGAAAAAAGTGGCTGTTCAATCGGCGGAAGAGGTGAGAAATGGGGCGGCGATGGTGGAGTGCGGCGATGGTGGCGGTGGTTATAGCGATAGGAACGGTGACGAGCAAGCATTACGGATGGGACAAAGAAGCGGTGGTTGAGCTGTTCAACCAATTGGCGGAGAGAATGGGGGTCTGGGCGATCCCCGCTTATGTGCTGATCCACACGCTGACTATTGCGCTCTGCTTGCCCTACGCTGTTTTCTTCGAAGCTGGGGCTTCTCTTCTCTTTGGTTTCTTTCCTGCTGTGCTCTGCATCTTTTCTGCCAAGGTTCTCGGCGCGTCTCTCTCCTTTTGGATCGGAAGGTATATTCCCTCGCTGTTTCTCTTCTCCCTTATTTCTCTTTATGGCTATTTTTACTTTGATTGGATTTCTGAAGATGGATGAGGAAAACCATGGAAAAGTAGAGCTATATAAGACTTTGAAGGCGGTTATTGTGAAATTTGTTCCGGTGCGACTTTGTTTGGCTTGACATTGATGGATCAAAGTTGGGAATTTTAGGAAGTGTCTATAGAACTAATGGACAAAATACCGAAAAATGTTCAACTTTTCACGTTTCTCAATTCTAGAATTACGTTTTTAATCTTCTCATATTTTTTCCCAACTTTTATGAGGATCGAACTTGTATCCAAGACAAACATATTAGGTCAAATTGAGGCGAATCAATTTCAGTTTTTTTTTTTTTTCATCAAATCTCGACAAAACTCGTTGCATTGAGTAAGATCGATGCTAAGTACTAAATAAAAAGTGGAGGATAAAATTGGAAAAAAAAACTTGTGGATATAATTTGGAAAAAATAAAAGCTGAAAATTACTTCTTTTTCGTTAACACTTGAAACGTGGAAATGCAAACAAGAAGATTGGTGCTAGACTGGTGAACTGTGATTCTTCTGAGAACTGAACTTTTCAAGGGATTGATGATTTGATTAAACAAGAAGCTCTTTATCAGAAGCTAGTCTCCAATGATGCAATATTGGAAACCAATAAATTAGATATAGGTCCTGCATATACTAACTTGTGCTTCTGCCCTCTCGAATTTTCTCTCAAGATTCGGCTGGCATTTTTTGTTGTTCCAAGGGCAGCTCATATCCCCACCTCACTTATCAATTTCCTAATTTGCTAGGAATCTGGAAGGTTGGTTCTGGTCATGCCTATACTGCAATAGGAGCACAAGCATAATGTGGCTATAGTTATGCTAAGCTAATAAACTAATTTGCTTCCTGTCCTGGTGTTCATACTGAAGATGCTGATTCTGAGGTTGATCAGATAAAAGTTTTCCAGTTGAGGAAAGAAAAAAAAAAATGTTTTGTTTGGATCTCCAATTAAATGACTAGCAGTATAAAAAAGGCTATAAAATGTCACGCAGAAGAGCTAATTAAGGAACTAGTTCAACCAAATTATGTCCAAGTTACAGGTCGAGTTTATCATAGTTTGAATTTTGAAAGGGTTCGTGATATGGTACATTTTATACAACATTGGTAATTGTAGTAGAATAATGAACAAGTTAGAACTAATGCTATGAAATTACTTTAAATCAATATTTATTGTTACTTTGTATATATAATTCAAGAAAATGGAGAGATTGAAGTAGTTGTGAATCATAGATGGAAATATCGGCCAATATATATTGGTATCGGAGCCCCAATGCCGATACTTTTTGATACCGTGATAATACTGTAATAGATTGCCGTATTGGCAATATATACATAATAAATCCGCTGATATTTAAAATATTATCTGATACAATTGATATATTGGCCGATATTTTCATATTAGTTTACGATTCTTAAAATTTATTTCTATATATATATAATAGATCAGTTGATATTTAAAATATTATTTAATATAGCTGATATATTGGCCGATGTTTTCATATCAATTCACGATTCTCAGAATTTTTTACTTCTGATACATCCAGTATGGACACTCATTGTCCAATATTCTATTACTAATAGTGACCTAATCAATACCAATATTTTTATAAATGGTTGTGACACATAAGG
>JAOVVI020013106.1:0-11980 GCA_028571085.2 Nepenthes alata | reverse complement strand
CTATTTTCGGATAGGGAACCATAAACCCACAACCTGGAGGATTTAACTGATTAAATCAAAATTTATGGATAAATTGGCTCGATGATGCTATTACTCTCACCATGAATAAGCTTATTTATCAATTGAGTGTCCGAATTGATAGTTTTGTAGGGTTTTATACTCTCTGAAATTCTAACCCATGCCTCTTTTTTAACCTATTATGCATGATTCTAACTCTGAAAATTATGATACATGAAAGCGCAAAGGAACTTGTCATCTGAATGCTCTAGAAATATGATAGGCTTGATATGTTAAGAATTTTCTAATTGTTCCAATCATATGATGAATTATGCACGCCTTATGAACGCAATGCTTTGAATGCTCTAAAAATTATGTTATGAATTGTTTACGAAAGAATTAACGATCAAAAGTTTTAAGAATTCTATCTGAAATGATTAAAAAGAAATTTCATAATCTTTCTAAATTTCAAGAAATATTATGTATGAACTATGAACACGGGAGGATCTAAACTCACATGATATGAACTATGAACACATGAGGAACTAAGCTCGCGAGGAATATAAAAATCAATATGCAAATATGCTCATGGAAAGGAAATCTGATGATGGAAGGAATTCTGTAATTAAACAATGGACTATGAATTGATTGGTTTATGAAACATTCTCCAACAAAGAGAAAACGACGGATTTTATACTTAAGAACAGAATTTCCTAATGAAATAAGGAATTAAAAATTTGGACCAATGATTACGGATAATAAACTTTGACATGTCAAAATATTATCGTGAAAACTCAAAAGCTTACTCTAATCTTGTATTCTGGCCGTATTTATAACGGGTGATATTCCTTAGTATGCCTTAGTATATTATTACGGAAGGTCGTCGTCTGTTTTGGAACCACCTCTGGCTGGGCTGTCGTGACTGAACAGCCCCGTCTATAGGAATTGTATGTAGATAGCCCGCCTTTGGGTCTTAAATAGGAGGAAATGGTTTTGGATTGTGTAGGAGCAAACACAATTTAGGCTGCAACTGACCGTTCTTTTGCCAATAAGGCCTACTAACCTTGGCTCCAAAGGAAATAAGTATTCGGCATAAATTGATGATTAAGACAAGACAAAAAAAAAATGAACTAAAGAAATCTGGACAAACAATGAAAGTATTCCCTTCTGAATCATGTCCATTAATCTCATGTGCGTTTCTTTTCCTTTATATATTCATTCTTATGTTTTGAATATGAAAATGTGCATATCCTTGATGTATATATTGTACTTGTTGGGCTTTCAACTCATCCTTATTTCTTTTTGTCTCCAGAGTAGCACAAGTCTACACCTGATCAAGTAGAGTAGAGGATTGTTAGTCGGTGACTCAAAGATTACTAGAGAATAGCTCGAAGTTTTAGTTTATAAAATTATACCTTTCGGAGCCTTTTATTATTTTGATGGTCATATATATTGGCAATGATGATATAATTTTTGTAATTTAACTTCTACTTTATTTAATGAGTATAGTTGTTACCACGGGTTTATATGATTTGCTAATGTACTTAGTGGCATCTTGTCAGAATTATGCCATCGGTGCCATAATTTTCTTTTCCTAGATTCAATTGAGTTTTGGTGATAGAAAAAGGTTGTTCTCAAACATTGAATTATAAAATATTAGGTCAAAATTATTCTAATAATTTGACAAATCAAATCATTACAAATTTTAATGTAAAAGAATCAATTCTTTTAATTTTTTTACAGAATTAGAGTTTCTTCTCCTTATTTTAAACTCCTTTTCTAGGAATTAAAGATATCAAATCACTTAAAATGAAAAAAATGATTTTCACCATCCGGGCGTTCAACTTAAGCATTTGGTGCTGAAAAAAGTCATACAATGCCACTAAATACCGAATAGCATTAGGATGAAGTCAAGCGATAAGAATCTTAAACATCTCAATTATTTCAACAAATTCTCTAACAAAAAGAATATGAATTCCATCCTTTAGGTATTTTTGTATGCAACAATAAAACGATCTTTCAAAAAACATGCTCTTTTGTCCGGAAATGGGATAATGAAATGAAATTAGTCAAAATGTTAAACCAATCATAAATATTAATAATATTAGATAGAAATAGGCAAGAAGCAATATTGGTAATATTTCTTAAAGCATTTTGTGGAGCCATAAGTAACGGGCAAGAAGATCAAAGAATTTTGAAAGTTTATACTTCGGAATAAAATTAAGACACAACTTGGGTTTTATAGAAGAAAGAAAGACATTGGAATTTGAAATTGTAACTAATCTTTGAAACAATGCATTTAAAACAATAATACTAATCCAAATGACGCATTGATTTTTCAAGATTTGTCAAAAGAAGAGATGCTCTCCTTTTATTTTAAAATCAAAACACTGTATATTGATAACTAATGGTAAGATGATTTAAGAACAACACATTATGAAAATGCTTGAGATAGTGTTAGGTATGCTCCTAATGAGTCATTTTAGTTACAAGTGTTATCATGACAATGATGTCATCAAACTACTTATCATAATACAATGCCAAGAGAGTCAAACTAGTATCAAGAAATGAATTAGATAGACTCTTATAATTTAAATTTCTATTTAATCAACTAAAAGTTTTGATTGATCGGAAAAGTTAAGTTATCATAAAGCTAAATTGTAAAATTTTTATTGAATTATCAGTTGACAAAATGGACAAAGAGAGAGAAAGAAAAAGAGCAATATCCAACCAGATGATTTAAGCCGACTGATAGACATCTAACTAGATTACTCCGTAATAGGCTGATGATAGGTAACTAGATACCCCAAAGTAAATATAAACTAGCACATATGCCAGCCCCATAAAAAAGAGATGCATGAGCAATAATAAACCCAATGGTAAAAGGCGCCAAGAGAAACTATCCAGATAAAAAATCAATCCAGTATAGAATTTTGCAAAAAGGAGAAAAATTAATATTATTTTTTCAATAAAAAAGAATAACAAAGATATGCTTCATTAATACTTCCTGAAAAATTACAATGGCGTCAAGATAAATTCTCTTCTCTTTGACGCACCAAATACTAAATAGTATATAAAATATAAATAATTCTATCAAATGTTAAGACTTAAATTCAGATGAAAATAGACTAGGAGTAATTTCTTTTATTGACAAAAATAGCCTATAAAATGAAGCACTTTGGAGTTTAAAAAAATAAGTAATCAAACAGTTAAAAAACCTTTACCGATTTATAGAAAAGTAGACTTTGTTTGACATGACCAAACAAAAATAAATGTATACTGATTATGATTTCATTGAGAAGAAACATTCTCACAACATTCACAATAGACTAATATGATTTTTCTCAGATATACTCAAAACCTGAATTCATACTCTGAGTATGGAGGGTTAGTGTTTGGTACTGCCTAAAATAAGACGAATATGATTAATTAATTTAAGAAGCTCAAGTCCAAATTAAAAAAATCTAGGCCAAGACAGAAAGCACCTTCACCAAACAGCCAAACTGCCAGGTGGACAAATTGGTAAGTGGCCAAACTATTAGGTGATTAGACAGTAAAATGGCCAAATGACCAAGTGTTCTAGTGGTTGAATAAAACCCATAAAAGATAGGGTGGAATATCCGAATAGTTAGGTATCCAAATAATGAGCCATGAGCCGAACAATTAATATGATGAAGCGATTAATTATATCAAATGATTAGAAAAGTTGAACAATTAACTTAACCAAGTAGCTAAGTCAATCAAACACTAAATACACCCAATAGTTAAATATTACTATTGGACTAATTATCTCTAGAAAACCATCTACCCAGATGGTTGAATCAATTAGTTCTTAATTAATATAACCAATCAAATCATAGCCAATTATTCTAATTTATGAAATCATCATTAACTAATAATATGATTATAAAAATGCACACTAGAAAGGATTTGAAAAGCAAATGTAAAACTATAGCCCTGTCAGTTAATTGATTATTTGCAAATATGGAGCCCAGTCCTTCATTGTTTACACTTTTACATCCTTAAAATTTTTTACCACTTTCTAATTATTAAAAAAAATTATTAATTTGAATATCAAATGATATACCATAGAATAAACCATGTATCCATTAAACTATTGTTTGACATTATGGTGTGTAAGATTTAAATATTATGATCAATGGTTCGAGTTGACTTTATTGGAATCATAATTCAAAATTTGGGTACGCATTATCACTCATAATAGATAAATAAATAGAATATTATGTCAGAAGAAATATTTAAAGCATGTCTATAAGTTGACCATGTAACATTACTAAATAAAAAGTATTATCATCCACTGTTTTTTTCTTATCATATTAAAGCAGTACTAGGTGTTCACTTCAAGTTGCGCTTTTCAAAACGTTTATATGTTTATGTTTCGATATTCAATAATTAAATCATATTAGCACATAAGTTAAGAAAGTGATCAGCTTACTCCTTGGGAACTAAGGTTTCCAATATAAAGTGGTTACATGTCAAAGCATTAAGTGTGGCCCCACGAACAAACTTTGCAGTAATGGTGCTTATATGTGTGGTGCAGGGCTGACACCACCACTTAATTTTTTAGCTGTTCGTTGTTAATTTTGTGCATTGGGTCCCAAATCCACGACCGAATGTAGGCTGGCTCGAATACATAGGGAAACATTGAATAAAGGAATAAATTTTTTGTCAAAGTTCCAATGAGACATCTCTCTTCTCCATAAATTTCATAAAATTTCTTACGGTTTGCTATTTCAAATGTTATTTATAGTATGCAAAATTTATGAAGTTTGGCGAGTTCTTCCCATGGTCTGTCTACAGGAAGAAGCCCCAAACTACCAACATTAGTCTCTCTCCACTGGAAGCCAAAATAGAACACCTACTATGGCACCTACATTTGCACGATAAGTCTGCATGAAGTAGAGTGAGAGAACTGATATCTAAGATCCCATGTCGTTGAAAAAAGAAAGAAAATATGCCTCATAATAAGGTTCAAATAATTCCATAATAACGTCTTTTTTTTTTTTTTGGATAAGCCTAGAAAACACATAATTATGTGTGCGGTCTTGTATCTAGGGCCTAAATCAGATAATATATTATCATAAATTCGGGTCACTAGGTGAAGAAAAATCACCACAGAATGAAACAAAATAGAACCAAGAGGAAGGAAGAAGGGTTGTGGGCAAACTAGGTAGATCCTTATCGTACGAAGGGCAAAGGCAAACTCAAATTACACAATGAGCATTAACGGGGCGTTACGATCATTCTTGTCAACCAAAGGCGGAGAATGCAGCAAGTTTAGTGCTGACTGCATATTTCTCTAGACAAATGATATGCGGAAATGCAGCGTTTCACCAGTTTCTACTGTCGGGAATTAAACTAGCATTTGAGCCTCAATTTCAAGGCCTTTTGTTGCCATCATACATGGAACCGCCAACGTCAGGGTAGGCAAATCGTACATAAAAGGATTTGCAAATCTTGAATTATCGCACAGATTATGCCGAAAATATGAGTGTTGGATTTTACATTTCAAGCTCAAAATTCAAACTATGTCATATTTGCGGTTTGGAAAGGAATTTATGTTGTGCGGAACAATTTCTCACCCACTACCCTCAAACTCGAATGAAAAAATGTGGACAACTGGGAGAAGAAAGTAACCTCTTTCAAGCTCCAGAAAGCAGTTGATGTTAGGTTTCGGATGTCAAAGCTTTACTTACGAAGTGGAGATCTAAACGTTAAGGATCATTCCTGAACTCCTTATTTGAACCTGTGAAGAGATAACACGATAATGTATAATGAATAATAGGAAATATAAATAATTAGATACAAAATTTTACATGAAAAATTCCTTCAGAAATGAGGGAAAAAATCATATGATTATGAATAAAAAAAATATCCACTATATAACGATTTTCGATTACAAAAACATCTAGCAAATATAAGGGTACAACATCTTATAGTAATAAATTCGAGTAATAGATAATACAATATGAAATAGAAAAAAATTAACGGTAAAATAGAATTTATAATAATAAGAACAATGTACCCAATATCGATGAAAAATGAAACCTGATTCGGGATTCAAACGGATGAGTAAATCTTCTTTTTATCTTTTTTTATTATTTCTTTTCTTTTTCTCACAGTGCTTGTGCTAAACAATTAAAAAAAACGTAATAAATACTCTAAAGTTGTGCTAGGATGATTTTATATTAGAAACAGCACATGAGTACTCATCAAGCGTGCATCAAGCATGGACCTATTGTGCAAACAACACTCTAGTACTTCTCAGGTGCTCCTTGGGCGTGACACTTCTAGACAAAAAACTTAGGCACCCTTATTCTGGTTAAACGTTGCACTTGTTTGGTTCAAAAACCTATCATCCGGTACCTAGAAAGTTCCTTTGATCGAGCCAAGTTTCACGCAATGTCAAACGTATTATTGGATGATGTACCAAATGGATGTGAGATTTATAAAAAAGTGATCGAAAATTCAACAATTAATACGTGATAGAATGGGTCAATTAGAACTTTGTAGTCCACATCACCTGAAGGTAAAAAAATATCACGGTTAGGTTATAAGTAGCAGTTCATTGTGAAGGATGTGCGCACGTGCGTGAGAGAGAGAGAGGGAGAGAGAGAGAGAGAGAACAGCTTCAATCTTCTGTCATTAGTAATTTGTCAAAGCCAAAATCCCTTAAATGATTAGCCAAATGCAATTTTAAGTGTTTTGCTTTGTTTTTGGAGCAGTTGATAACATTGCTTTTGCTAATTTGTATTACAGGGTGGTATAAAATCAGCCTATTTTGCTAACATGTTAGGCACTAAATTGAAAGGAAGAAAGGGTAGAGAAACAATTCACTAACTCATTGGATTTTAAAATGTGTTTCAATATTCACCAAACTAGAGTATGTTATTCTAGTCATCATTTACAACATTTTACCAATGGTTTTATTCTAAATTTGCTCTTTTGTTGTTCATTGCTCTTTTGAGGTAAATTTAAAAGTGATTTTGGTGGGCTTATTGTAACCGGATTCATATATAGTGCTGATATTTTGGACACTAAGTTCCATAGTTTTTCTTTTATTCTTATAAGGGTTACCACGTAAAATTTTTATGTTCATTTTATTGCAAGATTTATACTTACGAATGTGAATTATCGTCTTGTCTTCTCGCAAATTCAAACAAATGGTTTAGTAATCGATTATTGATAAGAATTGTTCTCGATTCTGTGAGACAAAGTTTAGGTGGACACAACCCATCACAAAAACCAAAAGGAAGCAGGGCAAAAAAGAATTATTTCAGGGTTTTCAGTAGATTCTCCGGATAATTTAGCATTTGGATCCAGAATGCTGATTCATATTAAACCAAGAAAATATTTCGTGGCAAATGAGAAAGATGAGCAGAATTCAGAACACTCATATGAGAAATCCCAGTCAGGATCATTTATGCGCTGGTGGAGAGCTAACTAATATAGGCACTTCAACATCTGTAGTAATGCTAGTAACATCTTCTATAAAAGATATCCAATAGATGAAATATAAAGACGAAAGAGGACATCCGTGAAAAGCTACTAGTTCACAAACATCAAATGTCACGAACTTGGTGTTAAAAAGAGCATGGGCACATAAATCTCGTGGATACCCCTGCATATCCAGGCATGGACCAGTGATTAATTAGAACTCAATCATCAATTGAACATGCAGCTAAAGCATGGATATGCTTGCATGTGAATGAATGGACCACTGTGTTACGGGCTTGGCTGCTACGGAAACGGCCCAGTCCACAGGTCCTGAGGTTGAACACGGAGTGCCGCGTCGCAGCAACCGCCAGACCTGACCGCCGGGAAAATTTCACGATTACATATAGCTGTATAGTGTTTTATTAGTGGATATCTTCATTTTCTTTTCTTGCTCCTTCGATCGCGTGGTAACACCTTCTGCCATGGGTCTCAATGAGAGCACCAATGATGCGTGATGGTGCTACAGTAAGCCCGCGGTCTGCTGCTGCTACAGTACAGCCAGGATGTATTTGGCCGAGGTGATGAATGCACGAGGCAGTGAAGAGCAAGTTAAGGAAGAGAGTGAGAAAAGGGACGAACAGACAAAGTAGAGAAGAGAAAGGAAAGGGAAGTGGAAAGGAGAGCTCACAGAGGGACAGAGAGAATAATCGTAATTAGCTTCCTCTTCCCTTTTGTTACAAAGACAGTATATAATCTTAACAGAAAGCAACAACCCACAGAAAAATAAAAATATCACAAAAAAGAAAATGAAGATATATCCACTAATAAAATACTATACAGCTATAAGTAATCATGAAATTTTTCTGGCGGTCGGGTCTGGCGGTTACTACGACACAGCACTCCATGTTCAACCTCAAGACCTGTGGACTGGGCCGTTTCCGTAGCAGCCAAGCCCGTAACGCACTGCCTAACACAAAGCACGAATTGGCATCCTTGATTGGATATATGCTAGTGTAATTCAAAATACTGCCTTTAATTTAAGGCATTTACACAAAACTTTTGTTTTTGCTTATTTTTCTCTTTCAAGAGAATCACCTTTGATGGATCTCACTGAAATTCAAGCTGACTTGAAACACTAAACTTGACTTGAGATCAAGATGATGGGTCCTGATTATTAGAGATCAACCTGTCTGCTACCCAATCCATGAACTGGGCTGCATCAGATAAGCAAAACTCAAAGGCTACAGCAACAAGCTAAATGACTACATGCTAGGTCACCAAGCAGCCACAAGAACAGAAAGAATTAAAATGTTGTTATGCTAGAAACCAGGCAATAAAGATAGACCAAAAGGAGAGAGCCAAGGAGAGCGGATCGCCAAACAAAATAGTCGGCTATTCACAGTTAGTCAATTTCTTAACCTCTTGACATTAACTCATTAGCCAAGCAAGCCAGCCAACCTATTAGAATGGCAAGAGCCACTGGTCATAGCTGAAGAAGGGGGTACTAGAAGAGGCTTCACATTAGCCACAATCCTTTGACAAACCATTTGGAACTACCCTTTAAGCCGATATCTGTAAACGTGATAGTTAGATCCTGAAATAAAGAAGATATGACCCAAAATCAGGACTTTAGTTAGTAAAATTGTCTAGAACCGCCCATTAAGTCATATTCATAGATGTGGTAGTTAATCCAGAATGCACTAACTCCTTTACAAAAAAAAAAAAAAAACTAATGAGAAACTGCTTGTAGCTCATCAAAAGAAAAATGATTAGTTACGGAAAGTTACTTAACGGTACCAAAACGGTTCCTGTGCCTCTATAAATACAAAGCTCTTTTAACACAATAAAGACATCTAAAGGTATCTAATGATCTAGAGATCTAGAATCCTATGATAAAAAAGATCTTGAAATAATTAAATTTGTCAGCGTAGCACTTAAACTTGTAAATTTAAGAGGTCAGGGGCTTGCCTTCAAGAACGCTTCCTCTCCCAAAATAATCTTAGAGGTCAATCCTCTCTCTGTCTCTCTCATACATTGATTAGATATAATTGCTGACTTATGCAACACAGGATAAATCAGAAGGTCAATCTCATCCTTCTGAACTCTTATTGTAGTTTATGACGTGCAGAATTCGGATTGAAAGATTCATGACCTGCTTCATGAGCTCTTGAGTTTGAGTCCAAGTCAAAAGTACGCATCAACCTCAATTTTTATATTCTGTCAATAATGTCACACCCAAGCATGTACTGATGCAGTCCAAGCCCTTCCACCTCATAGCCCGAACAACATTCATGACCCGTCCCACAACCTCAACAGTCTCCAAAGGCACTGCTGCGTTGTCCCAAGAACCTGCTGAGAAGTGTATTGCTCCAAGCATCAAAGCTTCATTAAATGAGGATGATGTTCCAACAAAGCATGCCTAGGAATGTATGGCCGCATGACTGTCTCAAGCCTCACTAATGACAATAATGTTCCACAGGAAACAGCTTTCCATGTTCAACCACACTGCTGTCTCCAAGCTGATGAAAGGCTCTTCAGATTGCTACCTTCTATTTAAATAACTCAAGTTTAGTAGTTTAGTTGGTAAAGATTTTTCAAATTTTGAGTGAGTTAATAACCTAAAAGAGTAGTAAACCTTCTGTTGGTTAAGTAATTTTCAACACTTCAGTCAATTGATTTCCTAAGCAGATTATCAAAGGTGAGTGATTTTTTTCAAAAGATGAATGATTTTCTAACTTTTATCAATATATTTTCTATTATTTTTATCAATTTAAATTCTAGTTTATTTTTAAACACGCCTATCCATCATGTTTCCATTAGTATTTTCTATAAGCTTTCCACATTAATTTTTTAAGGGACTAAAATGAACTTTGTGGGTCCCAAGATACTTGATTACTACCAATTTGTCTTTCCATCCACAAACACTCCTCGCATATTTGTGTTGCTTTCATTTAATCATACATCTAGATGGATAAATGAAGTGGATATCATGGATACAAAGATGTGATTTAATTTTATTTCTAAATGGATATAGAGATTTGATTTGATTTAGAAATCTGATTTGATTTTCAAAGTAGCGTTGATTTTATTTCCTAACTAGATTTGATTTTTTCTCCACTTAGAATATATTTTATTTTCAATTTATATTATTTCCAAGTTAGAACATCTTAAATTTGATTTTTAAATCATTCTAGAAATATATATAAGAACCATAATTTTATTATTTTGATTTAGTATTGATTAATTGAATGAATTTGAGTAATTGTGTTTTTCTTTCCCTCTTCATCTTGGTCTCCTCTCTTTCTGATCTCTACCACTCTCTTTGATCTCTATTCTCCCTTTGTCTCTCTTCCTTCTGTTCTCCTTTACCTCCTCTACTTTTTTCCCATTCCCTACATCAAATTTGATATCAAAGACTAATCTACTACTTCCGTGTTACCCCCTCTATTGTTTCTACTCTGCCTTCCCGTTACAAACTCCAGTAGCACCACTGTTCACCTTCACACTGCAAATAGTTGAGCCTCGCTTCTCACTATACCATGGAACTCTGAAAATCTGCTGTCAGGTTTTTCTAATTTACCTAGTTTCTTCTAGCAAGCAGACTGCCTCCTCTTTATATTACAAAAAATAATAATAATTTTTTGAAAAAAAAAGAGACAATCACTGTTTCTGTCAAAAAAAAACTGTGAAAAAAAAAATAAAATCAAAGAGGCAAAGAAGCTCAAAGTGGCCGTCGCAGCCAGAGGTAGGACAAGACCCATAATGGTGGCCATACTCATCGAAGCCACATTCCATGTTGCCGCTGACCACCACCACCACTTCAGTCACTGCCAAGCCAAAACATACCTAAAACAACTATCCGCACCACCCAAAAACCCTAGTCGGCCCCTCACCCAACACCTAATTGACCAGTCATCCAAAACCTAACCCCCAAGCTCCACCACCATCAACTACATCAAACCCTAACTGGACGCTGAAGCCGAAGCCCAACCAAACCCTAGCCGCCCCACTAACGTTGCTTCAAAAAAAAATTGAGATCTCAAAGAGAGAGAGGAAGTCACGAATCAGTTTGTGTCGATTCCTCTTCGTCTTCATCTTCTACAACTCTGTCCTCGCCTACACCTTCATCTTCATTGTCATTTTCACCTTTGTTTTCATCTTCATCTTCATCATCACCTTCATCGCCGTCGTCGTCACCTTCGCCGTCGTCGCCGTCATCAACCGAGTACTCTTCGCCACTGCGCCGCCCAAGAGAAAGAGTGCACACTGAAGCACCTGGTTGCCGCGAGGGAGAGCAATGCCCCTCTCTGCGTGTGTGTGGCCTTTAAGGCATAAGAAAGAAAAAAAAACATAGCAAAAAAAAGGACAGACAGAGAGAAAAGAGCAAAAGAAAAAGGAAAAGAAAAGCAGTAGACAAAATTTAGATAATAGAATATCCTTATCACAAGGCAGTCTCATATAAGCGAGTCAATTCATCTTAAGGTGCATTCGTTCCACTTTATTTAAGGTAATACATTTTTACTTT
>JAOVVI020013105.1:0-11981 GCA_028571085.2 Nepenthes alata | reverse complement strand
TACAGCCAATTAATGCAAATATCAGATTTTCTCTTTTCCAACAAAAGCACTTGAGTGCTCTGCGTCTCTTTGCCTTCGTCGTCTGCCTCCTTCGTCTTCGCCGTCATCTTCTTACACATACTTTCATGTTTGCATTAGTGATTTATTTTCTAATGCCTACACTTGGCTACGCAAGGTGGGCCTTTGTGCACCATCTTTACGAAAGAAAAAGCTTGTCCTAATTCTTAGATATATGAAGTAAGTAGATTATAAATAAAAAATTTGAGTATTATGAGCTTGTTTATTTATAATTTTATGGTCTATATAAAATATGACTGTTTTATAAAAGTAAAACTTTCAATAAAAAAAATTTTAAATTACCGGTCATATATCATTATATTTTAATTAAAATTATATATTTTTTACTTTTTTAAAATATTAAAGGAAGATACTTTTATTGTCTACTTATTATTTAATAACTATTTTTTTAAATCGAGAATATTTAAATTTTTTGCATCTAAACCATTATTTATTTCAAATCTCCCCCACTCTGTCTGGTTCAAATCTTTCCCACTTTGTTGGTCTCATATTCCATTTGGTAGGCATGAAGGGAATGGAGAAGGGTGGAGGGGAAGTCCTTCATATTATATATGCCACCTGCTCGAAGATATTTCTGGGGGCGGGAATCCCTAATCTGCTTACGCAGTGGAGCCGGATAGATATCTCAATGGTTGATTCGACGGTAGGACCTCGTCTTCCAAGATTGAATTTTAAATAGGGGAGGCCTCATCCACATCGCGCATGAACGTACAAGCCGACTTTTCGAGCCACTATAAATCGGCAATGTCCGAAACGGCCTCTTCGCATCCTCATCGAGCATAGTGATCATTTACTTGCCGGTGTTGAATTCCGCCAAGTCTCTCTCTCTCAATAATCTTTAACGGCAGGTTGGGCTCTTTGTCTGGTGAGAAAATAGAGTAATTCCAGTTTCTGGTAGTTTTGTGTTTGTTTCTTGAGAGGGTAAGGTCGATGGAGGCTAAGAAACACGGGGGTTCAGCTTCGCCTTTCCCTTCTGAGCTTTTCGGCATCAAAGAACCTTCAAAAACTGACGTTTTCGCTTCCATTTTCCCCCCTTTAAAGGTGAATTCCTTTCGATTTTGTGAATTTGGTTTTGTTCTCTACCTCTTTTTTCCGTTCAAATTGCTCTTCACCAGAATTTCAATCGCCTAAAGATTCATTGGTAAGAGTTTGACAGCAGCGTTCGGTTGGCTGATAAATTTCAGGGTGCTGGATCATGGCAGAAGCAGCACTTGGAAAATCAGCACTGGAATACCAAACAAGGTTTTCCAGGTCCCAAAGACTGATCATCCTTATTTTTTTGGCTTATTAACTGATCATCTGAATTTGACCATGTTGTTTTCTTCTGCTTTGACTCCCAAGATTTAAATTGCTCTCATAATTGAAGTGCTAATAAGCCATGGAGGACAGGAGAATTAATTTAACTGTCCCACGATAAGGATGCGACCTTTGACTGCCCCCTCGTAGGAGAAGCAGTTGCGCCAACTGAGCTCTTTAGCTCTTGGCCCGAGAAAATCCTACAATAATGCTGGTAGGACTGCTAGAATGAAGTTCAATTATGTTGAGTTTAATTTGCACCTCCAAAGTGGTATGCGAAATGTTTTGGAACATCCTTTGGACATCTCTCGATAACATGATATCCATTCATTTATCTATTTTATACAAGTCAACTAGTATGAATGGATGGTGGCTAAAGGGTGGCTCTAGAACAAGCTTGAAGTGGTTTATTCAGCCAAATTGGTGACAAGATCAAGGGAATGTCCTATAGTTGTAGTTTGTTTGAAATGGAAAATTGTTATGTAAGACAATTACATCCAAAGATATCCCAAGTATCATTTATAGGCTGGGATGCAAATTCTTCTATAGGCTGTGTTGGGCACATCATTTGGTATATTTTGGGATGCAAATCCTCTTATACATATATGATAAAGCATTACTCCTTAAAATATGCTTTTTATACATGGCTTTCAGTTTTGTTGCATGAAAAATGATTTTAGGAAAAATACAAATGGACAGTATTCTCTAAGTAAAAGAACAGAAAAGGGAATGCAGTAGAATGTTTCCTGCGATACATTTTGTAGTTTATTGTTTTTTTTAATGTAGTTTGTTTTCTTAATATTATTCTAAATGTTTCATATGATTTTAATTAGTGGAAGTGGTCAAAACGACTAGGAAGGTTCACTAGATCTCATAACCCCTGGTCACGCATGGGCCCACCGTTTGGATCCGCATCATCATCCCAGAGAGATCACTACACCTTTAGTCTTGGACAGTTTTATTGGTAGTAATGATAATGCAATATTACCAAGTGTTCATCAAATTATATGCCTCGGAAATAAAGTGTTCTAAAAATCAGATGAGGTGGGCCAACTTGACAAGGACGTATAGAGTCATGGTGTTATGCGTTTAAAATACTACGAAGTCTCAGTCATGCGTGACCTATGGATGAACAACGGTTATCAGATGCGTTAGATTTGATTCATTTCGGAAACTATGTTTATTACATAGACATGATTTCTTACCTCCTTGATCCTTTTTTCTGTAATATCATATTTTTCTTGATTGGATGTTTTTCTTTATAATTTTGCTATGAGGAAAATGATTCAGAACCATGAGTAGGCAACTATGATGCTGCAAACCAAAGAGTAAATCAACAGACAATGATGGCGGGATCTACTCATGTACTAGGTTTAGAGCAATTGTAGTTGCTGACTGTTGGCAATGAATCATGACCAAAGAGCAATACCTATATTTTTTAATATTACAACAAAATTATTATATGTTATTATAACAGTGATTTATCGCGATATATTAGCCAATATTTGCTTATCAACTTACAATTTTCATAATTTTTTCTTCTAATATATTCGATATCGATATATATTGTCCGATACTGATATAGTCGTAACGATTCCAATACTTATATTTTCATCTATGATCATGGCCCTTCTATGGAACCCTTTTACTTCTTATTTACAAAATGTTAATTATGTACTGATCATATCCTTGAACTTGATTGGATGAATAGACAGCTTAGACAAGAATAGGAAAACCAACAAGGACGAGAGCTCAATTTTCCAGGAAGAGAGAGTAGAACCATGTTGTCTGTGTTCATCTCTCCACTATGGTGGGCAAGAAATGTATTACCAATCACCAACTACTCAGACCTCTGGGTCATATGCTGGAGTGAGTCTTAATCCTTGAGGAATTGCTATGTAATAACACCAATTACCAAATGAACTGTGTAATGCAACAACTGATTGTTACGTTATATTTTGTCAATTCGCTAGTTCGATAAGGATGCTCGAGAAGATGATCCAAGTGGGAACAGCTCATACAGTGCATCTAGGGGAAATTGGTGGGAAGGTATAATTTCGTGATATGTCAGCTCGTTATACAGTCACAGTAAAATATGGCTTATACAGAGAGAAGGAGAAATGAAGGGGTGGGATAAGGGTATTACACACGCATCTGAAGCTACCCTGATTTCTTATATGTTTATTTTTGGGCCTCATTTCTGGGTATACTAAGAATTTTTCCTTATGTGGAAATACATTAGTGAAGTGACTTTGATTTTTAGAAGGTTTGAGATTGCAAACACTCATTTATGGTTTTTGCAGGATCGCTGTATTATTAACTAAGACTATGCCTCATGGAGGATTTGAATGCTCTGTCTACCAAGGTATATATTTAGGAACTAATGATTACTCAAATTTTCCTTCTTGCAATGGCAGCCATATTTCCTGTCCTCATATGAAGAGATATATTTAAAAGTCAGATTTTATTTCATTGTGGTGTCTTTTTCATGTGGTCACTTCTATATATATTGGCCTTTTGACATCCGGGTGGGAATCACAGTATCTCTTATGCCCCTCAAAACTCCAAATTTTTATTAAGTACTGTTAGGGCGTATTTGATTCAGAATTTTGATTCTTCTTTTTCAATCCTTTGCTTCTTGCAGAAAATGAACAGCAACTCTGTTCACAGTCTGCATCAAGGAGGGCAGGGGAAATTTTGTACGATATATAGTTCTTGTTTCTTGCTTTCTTCTTTTTGTCAGAGGTTTTACAGCTAATGTATGGGAAGAGTTGAATGATGAATGATGCCTGTGAACTCTCTCTGCCAAACTAAGCTGCAGCTGGATACTGCATTTCATGTTTTCTTCTCCTCGCCCTCTTGTAAGAGAGAGAGAGGAAAAAAAAACTGAAGGGTAAGTCGTTAAGTAGCCTAAGTGTTGTAAGAAGAAACCCGAAGGATAGGGTAATTAATCTACCTGTTGTAAGAAAAAACCTGAAAACCAAGGGTCTGGTAGGCAGGCAAGTGTTGTAAGCCTCTTGTGCAATCAAATCTGTTGTTGTTTGAAATGTGAATAAAAATATAAATCTGTTAGTTCTGAACAGTTAACTTTCACTTGCCTATGTTGGTTGCAGCTGTATCGTTGTCGGTCATATCATGTGATACATATCGGATAATGTCGGTCACGAAATGTTTTCCACAAATTGCAGCATGTTAGGAAAATATTGGATATATCAACTAATATATAACGATACTTAGGTGATACATTTGTTGGCGCAAAAAGGGGCAGTCAAACAACAATGCAGAAAATCACATACATAGAGGAGCGAAAGAAGAAGAATTGAACACAGAGGTTTTACGTAGAAAATCCTTCTTGAATAAAGGAAAAATCACGGGACACTTAGTTCACAAATAAGATTTACTATATGAAATTGATTACATAAACCATACAACTATATAAGCCAAAGAGAAAGAAAAATCGAAGAACAGAGTACAAGAAAATACAAAGACTTCACACTTTGTGTTTTTTCCCACTACTTTCTTTCTCTTCTCTATTTTTCACTCTCTCTAATTCTCATATATTGTTGATCACACATATAATACTTAAATATACTATATATATACTCCTTCAGTAAAATGAGCAACCATTAACTAAGTATGGTGATTGCGTGTACAGCTCCCGAAACTTGCAGTAGGCGGCGCATGCCCTGTCTTGCAGTAGGCAGCGCATGCATGCCTTGCAAATTGACTTGTCATCTTTCCAAGAATAACGTCTTTTAACTGCCCAATTAAGTAGGTCAACTGTACGCATTTTGGAAAAGACAGCTGATCAATATTTCTGTTTTCAATCGGTTAACGTACCGTTGACTGTCTTCTTCTCTTGGACAATACTGAGCAAATCCATGTGTCTCCAGCCAGTCAACATCATGTTGATCAGAACACATAATTAGCTGGTCAACAAGTTGACCGGTCATTTTCGCTCGACCAAAACTTTTGGTCAATAACGTTGATCGAAATTCCTTCTACTTAACATGTGCAGAGTCCGCTGACACACATCGCACAAGTCCGCGGACCTTAATAGCACATAAGGTTCTCATACTCCAAGTCCTCCGGCCACCAGAACTTTCACACAGGAGTGACCCCTAACAAACTTTCTCTCACGACTCTGGGAAATTAAAATCTGTCAGTCCAGTCAATCTGTAGTAAGCCTCATTCTTACATTTCGGTAAAATCTTAGTCATCATGTCCGTGCCATTTTCTTCAGTCCTGATCTTCTCTAGTGACAACAAACCTGCTTCAATAATATCTCTCACCCAATGGTATCGAACATCAATATGCTTCGATTTGGAATGGAATGAGGAGTTCTTGCAAAGATATATGGTACTCTGACTATCACAAAGTATCTCATACTTATCCTTCTGAGGTCTAATTTTTTGATAAACTTCTTCATCCACAACCTCTCCTTACAAGCTTCTATCACTGCAATGTACTTGACCTCAGTAATTGAAAGGGTAACAAACTTCTGCAACTTGGACTGTCAGAAAACTATTCCAGCAAATTTTACCAAGTATCTTGAGGTGGAATTACGACAGTCAATATCCCCGGCCATATCAACATCTGAGTATCCCATCAACTAAGGCTTATCACTTTTAAGACACTGGCACCTCTTGAAAGTTCATCGAATATATCTTATTATCTATTTGACCGCGAGTCAATGCTCCCTTCCTAGATTTGACAGAAAACGACTGACAATGCCAATTACGTGTGCTATGTCCGACCTCATATATACTAAGTCGTACATCAAGTTTCCTACAGCTGAAGAGTAAGGCACGCCTTTTATATATACTTTCTCAACATCCGAGGATAGACACTGATGACTGCTCAATCTGTGGTGGTTCGCTAGTGGAGTGCTCATAGGCTTGGACATGTCGACATTGAAACGCTAGAGTATCTTTTCAATGTAACTTTCTTGGGACAGCCACAATCTCTCTCATTCTCGATCACAAATAATTCTTACGCCAAAAATCTGTTTCGCTGACCCCAGGTCTTTCATGGCAAGTGACTGCCCAAGTTGTTTCTCCAGCTCCTTTATCCAAGTACCATTGCGTCCAATAATCAGCATATCATCAACATAAAGGAGAAGGATAACAAAATCGTCATCAAAAAATCTCTATGTAAATACACAGTGACCACAAGTAGTCTTTTGGTACCCCTAACTGACCATGACCGACTCAAACTTCTTGTACCACTGTCTAAGAGCCTGTTTCAGTCTATACAGACTCTTCTTTAGATGACAAACAAGTCGTTTCTTCCTCTTAACATTGAATCCTTTCGGTTGTTTCATATAATTTTTTCTTCAAGATCACCATAGAAAAAAGTTGTTCGGACATCTAGCTGCTTTACCTCCAGATTCTGAGTAGCAGCCAAGCCAAGCACAACCCTTATGGAAGACATCTTCACCACCAGGGCAAATAGCTCATCAAAATTAACCTATTTTCGTTGGTTAAAACCTTTTACCACCAGCCGCACCTTGTACCTTAGTTGTGTGGTATTTTCATCAATCTTTAAATGGAAGACCCACTTATTCTTTAGAGCTCTCTTCCTATTGGGTAGTTCGGCCAAATCAAAAGTATAATTTCTATAGAGAGAGTTTATTTCATCTTCTATGGCTTCTAGTCATCTCTCATTATTTACATCATTCATAGCCTGTTCAAAAGTTTCAGACTCTCTGACATCAGTGAGCAGGACATGCTCACTAGATGATAGACGGACGGATGATTGTCTATTTCTTAAGGATTGTTGGACAAGAACCTCCTCAGCCAATTGAGGAGCGACTTCATCCTGATCCTCGTCAGGTGTTGTAACTAACTCATTATTATCCTCGACCACGTCTGGGCTATTGTCCTTGTCCTACAGAGGTACTGGACGGACAACTTCAATACTCATATTATCCGTCCGACTAACATCAGACTTGGTCTTCTTACCAATATCTTCAATTATTTCATCTTATACAAAAGTTATGTCCCTTGACCGAACAAATCTGTAACCCAGTTCATCTTTCCCGTAGCCCAGAAAGACGTACTGCATCGTCTTTAGTTCTAATTTGTCATTTCATCTTTGGGGATATGAATAAAGGCTTTACATCCAAAAATCCGTAGCTGGTCATAAGATGGCTCCTTTTCTGACCATATATTCTCCGATACTTCATTCTTCAAGAGTTTATTAGGTGACCTATTAACAACATAAGACTCCATCTTCTGTGCTTATGCTTAAAAGGATGCAGGAAGTTTCGCCTCAGAAAGCATTTACCTTATTCTCTCCAGAAGTATGTGGTTCATCCGCTCAACTACTCTATTCAACTGTGACATTTTTAGTAGTGTCTGTCGATACCTAATGCCATGAGACCGGCAATAGGCATCAAATGCCCCAATGTACTCACCCACATTGTGACTTCGAACAATCTTCAGTTTTTTTTCGTTAGACGTTCTCCCAGAGTATGAAAATGCTCAAATGTACTGAGGGCTTGGTCCTTAGTTTTCAGTGGATAAACTCACAGTTTTCTAGAACAGTCGTCAATGAAAGACACGAAGTTCTGGGTGCCACCAAAAGACTTCTCTTTGAATGGTCCACATATATCAGTGTGGACCAAGTCAAGTAACTCCGCCTTTGTAGATAATGAATCTCCATGAAACGAGACTCTTCGTTGTTTGCTGGCCATGCAATGAGAACACATCCTCAGTCTGTCTTCTGTCACTATTAGGATAAAGCCTTTCCTAGTCAAATGACACAATCTGCATTCACTCATGTGGCTCAGCCTACAATGCTACAGATCCTCGGACTCCTTACTGGTTGTAGCGTTTACGTCTCCGGCCAGTGCAGACGATTTCATTACATACAGGCTGGGGCACTTCTTTCCTCGTGCTACAACAAGAGACCCTCTGATCAACTTTCACTCTCATTCACAAAAGGTGTTGCAATAATCTTCATTATCAAGTTAGCCGACTGAAATTATGTTCAGCCGAATATTAGAGAAGTGTCGTACATCTTTCAATAACAATTTTGTCCTATTATTGGTGACAAGTAAAACGTCACCTCTGTCAATTATTGGGGATGTTCCTTCATTTTTCATCTTTATCACTCCAAAATCTTCTGGAGTGTACGAAGTAAACAGTCCCCTTTTGGACGTGGCATAGAGAGAGGCATCAGAATCAACCATCCAGTCGGACTCATGATCTGTCAGATATGCCACATTTTCTTCACATGTTAACAGAAGATCATCTCCTGTGACCACTAAGACCGAGGACTTTTCTTCTTCTCGTCCCTTTTCTTCTTTCTCCTTCTCAGCGTTTTCACGCTTCCACTTGTAACAGTTTTTTAATGTGGTCTTTCTTGCCACAATGGTGACACTCAAGGTTTTGAAACCTTGATCGAGATTTACTGGGACCATTCTCTCCAAGCTTCTGGTCGCGTCCTCTACTTCTTCCCCTGGACTCGGTCACAAGTACCCCAGAATGCGAAGAAGTTGATGCCCCTTGTGGCCACCTTAACTCATTTATGAGTAAGGAAGTAATGACATTGTCCAATTAAAGTGCGTCCTTTCCAAACAACAATATTGTGACGATACGGTCATATGAGGCTAGTAGAGAAGCCAGCAATACCAACGTATTGTCCTCCTCCTTGATCTAATCGTCAAGGGCCAGCATCTACGTTATTATCATGTTGAACTCATCCAAGTGTTTTTTAAAGCTCTCACCTTTCGACAATCGCAAGCCATAGAACCACTTCTTCACGTGTAGTTTGGTTGTTAAGAACTTAGACTTATACCGACTTTTTAACTTCTCCCTGACCTCTACCGGGTTTGTCTGGCCGAGAACCTCCTAGAGCGTTTTATCCACTAGACACAGCTTTATGGTGCAGTTGGCAAGATCCATTTTATCTTGCCATTCTTTCTCGGTCAAGTTCTCTGACTTCTCTTCCATCTTCCGCAATGCTTTCACTATTTCCTCTCTGATCAGGATGTTTTTTACCCTCTATTGTCAGAGGATGAAATTACTGTACCCGTTGAACTACTTAACACTAAACGACATATTCTTTGAAGACGAAGACGCCATTTAGACAGAATTGTCAACCATGCTCTCTAATATCACTTGTTGAGGTAAAAGTGGGTGATCGAACAACAATACACAAAATCACACACACATAGAGGAGTAAAAGAAAAAAATAATTGAACACAGAGATTTTACGCAGAAAATTCTTCTCAAATAAGAAAAAAATTTCGGAACACTTAGTCCACAAATAGGATCCATTATATGAAATTGATTACACAAACCACATGGCTACACAAACCCAAGAGAAAGAAAAACTGAAGAACAGAGTACGGGAAAATACAAAAACTTCATACTTTGTGTTTTTCCTTACTACTCTCTTTCTCTTCTTTGTTTTTCACTCTCTCTAATTCTCATATATTGCTTATCACACATACAATGCTTAAGTATACTATATATATACTCATTCAGCAAAATGAGTAACCACCAACTCAGTATGGTGGTTGCACGCATAGCTTCCGAAACCTGTAATGGTGGCGCATGTCCTATCCTGTAGTAGGCGGTGCATGCATGCCCTGTAAATTGACTTGTCGTCTTCCCAAGAATGATGTCTTCTAGCTGCCCAATCAGGTAGGTCAACTGCACGTCTTTTGGAGAAGACAGCTGTTCAATATTTCTGTTTTCATCTGGTCAACGCCCTGTTGACCGTCTTCTTCTATTGGACAATACTAAGCAAATCTACTTGCCTTTAGCCAATTAATATCATGTTGATCAGAACACATAATTGGTTAGTCAATAAGTTTACCGGTCATTTCTATCCAACCAAAATTTTCAATCAATAACGTTGACCGAAATTTCTTTTGCTTAACCTGCGTAGAGTCCGCGGACACAGATCGTACAAGTCCGCGGACCTTAATAACACACAAGGTCTTCATACTCCAACCAAGTTCTCCGGCCACTAGGACTTTCACACTGAAGTAACTCCCAACAACATTGATATATCATGATTTTATCGTGGTATCAAGAGGATCGATATCGATATATAAAGGCCGACATTTTACTCCATGCATGCCTGCTTCCATGGAATATCTAGTTCTTATCTGTATCTGCGTATCATCTCTTTGCGCCATTGTCCTTTTACGGTAAGATTTTTAAGTTCATCTATAGCTTTAAAATTGGATGGACCGCAATGGTTTGTATCATCCTGCATGTGGCGACCCGAGCCTAAAATATTCAAACACGTGGCTTGAGTCGCTCACGCGGACTAAAAATTTAAAACCAAATATAACCATTCTATAATCTAGATCATTTCAATTCTTTCGATATTTAACTATATCATGATAATTCATCAATCATCCATATAGACATATTAAAGAAGATATAAACTCAACAAAAGAAAATACATAAGTCTCAATAACATTTTAAATCTCATCATCCGACTATCAGGACCATCTTCTCATGCGCTTTTATCAAAATTAAATGCCGTCAACTCAATCTGGAGCCAAGAAAATACAATGGTGAGCCAAAGCCCAGCAAGTGATATAATAAAAAACGCTAACAATAATAACGATATCGGATATCATCTACCAAGGCCTCAACATACTCTGACAACCTACTATATCCGAGACAGATTGTAACACGTCATAAATACGACTCTAGGCAAATGGGTCCCACAAGACCCGAACATCCAAAAATAACAAGAGTGCCAATAAACAACGGTAATCTCCTAGAATTCGATCTCAACGATGATTGGGGATTTCCCCCGTCCATATGTCAGCGAGAACGACCAGCATACTCACGATAACAATACAATATTGATTCTATTGAATCCGATTATCATAGGATCCACACAAGGATACTATCAACACAACAAATGAGGTACTCACAATCATACAAAATCACAAAAAATCTCCTGGATCTTATTCCGCCACTGTGAACCAAAGGTTGCGTATATTCTCCGATAGCTGGGTACTTGCACGGGCTACCCGATGCTCGCAAGTTTAACCTCCGACCAAATCCATGGTCCACAGAGACTTTGCCCCACAAAGTACAGATGTCTCCCGAGTATGCTCATCATCTGACTCAACTAGGACAAATGACCTCATCTACACGCTTCTCTTCCGACTCTACCAAGTACGGAAGACAACTCACACGTCAAATCCAGCATCTCCCTCCATGATATCCCCAATATCATGATTTACGATGTTCATAGGGCCATAAGCATCCCGTTACACTATGCAACGTACATCAATCCACCAGGATACGAAAATCAGTATCGAATAAGCGTAGACCACATTAAGATACAAAAGCCTCCCATTTAACCAGATACTTTAATGTTTTCACACACTTTCCTCAACCTTGACCGTAAGAAGCCAACAAATACACATACACACCGAGTATAACGCAAAGGACACTTTGCAACATCAATAACAGAATGTCGTTCGGTACTGACCTGACCGTACTCACACAATTAAATCCAACACAGAGACGTATCTCAGGACATCCAAAGGAAATACAATGATCGAAATATGATCAGTTCGACTTCCTCACTATTCTTTTCATTTTATTTCGGAGCGAGATCGA
>JAOVVI020013103.1:0-11981 GCA_028571085.2 Nepenthes alata | reverse complement strand
CTAACTGCACAACCCTTATGCCTCACATTGCTGTAGCTTTAAATGTGTCAAAAAAATGTGATTTGTGACTATTAAAAAATCATAAAAAATTTTAGGTAAATTTGGAAGAATACCACAAAAACTCAACAAATTTGAATAAAAAATTAAATCAAATTCCCTTGGTATACATATTAAAACTTTTGTTAAATTTGGCATGCATCTATAATTTTGTAAAATAATGTTTTTATTTCACTAGTTCTCAAAAAAAATTTATATACACTTTGTTTAACAAACAATGGAAAGTTCCTCTTTATGACTAGTTGATAATTTTGTAAAATAACATTTTAAGGTTTTTTGAGATTTTAAAATTCATAGAAAAATTGAAACCCAAATTTTTAGATTTTCTATATTTTCAGAAAATTTACGGAAAACAATCTCAATTTTTCTCAACAGAACGAGCCTTATATTTTTCTGAATTGTATACCTTTTCTTTCTTATTGGAGCATAGACTTTTACTTGTGTTTTCCTTTACCTCTCACTTCCCTGAAGATCGAACTTTTGTGAATTATGAGTGCTCCCATGTCTTCCAAAGTCTGCTTTCTTTCATGGTAATGCCTCTAGCATCTTGACCCTTCAAAGTAGCCATGTAAGGCGCTGTTGAAAACCACTGAAAATTTTCTTGAGGTTATACATCATCACCAAACCTCGTAACTTCTCTTGTAGATCTGTTCCTTAATCAACTCCTCCAAAGCCCCCCATTTCATGGAGTCGTAGGCTTTCCTAATGTCAACTTTGAGCATGCATGTTGTTTTAATATTTTTGCTATTATAACCCTTAGTGAGCTAACATCTCAGTAAAACATTCTTCGAGATGGATCTGGCTCTTACAGAGGTTGATTGAGAATGATTAGTAAACTATTTGTATAGCAAAGAAAATAACCCGCTGCTGTCTCCATTTTGAGATCTTGGTAATGACCTTGTGTGGGACATTACAGCAAGCTATGGGCCTTTGCTCACTCACTTTACTGGCTGTTTTGCACTTTGGGACAAGTGCAATGACATTCAATTTTGTCAACAATCTCCCATCTTTGAAGCATTCCAGCTGCAGCAGTTAACTCGGGATCATCTATCTCCCATGCTTTCTGCAAGAAGGAGTTGCCATGAGGACCCACAATTTTTCCTGGAAATGGAAAAACCCATGCTCTTAACCTCATCTTCCATAACCTCTGTTTCCAGCAGCTGTTCCTTGTCAGTACAACATATAGGCCCACATTCAACAACTGCTTTATCTTTTGAATGATCACTTATTCATCTTTCTTCAGTAGCTGTTGATAACAACTTACTCTATGTTCCCTCCTTGCTTAGTATGAATACTAGAGATAGTAGAACTCCAGCTCCTTCCATTTATATGGGCATGGGAGCACTTACTGTTGGGATCACTCAAATGCATCCAATCTACCTTGTTTTCTGGATGTAAAACTTTGCTTTGCTTCCAAAAGCTCCTTAGGGAACTGCAATTCCTGTCAAGCGGTCTGCCTCAACACAACATCAGCTGGTTTATTCTGAAATTTCCTTTGCATAGCAAACACTTCCTAGTATCCTTTGCTTTCTTGAAGATATCATAATAATGGCTGTTATTGATCTTAGTGGAGCTTTTCTCTAACCATTTCGACTTTGGTATACATAACTACATGGTGTGTCTGCTGATATCTCTATTCCACCCTCCGCAATCTTCATGCATCTGGATGAGCCAGTTCACGTAGCAAAATGTGATGAGTTAGCTCCAACTCTTACTTTTTCTTTAATAGAAACCAAAATAGGAGAGTGGTCAAAATTCCTTGTTCCAAGCATTTCATCCTTGCTTCTTTGCAATTCGAGAATAAAAAAGCGTTGCCAAGTTCACTGTCCTCTTTACACTGGAGCCTGGTGTCATCAAATGATTGTTGCATGAAGTGAACATCCCAGTACTAGGAATACCCTAAATTGCAGCTAAGTAACCACCTGCAATATCTTCACAAGCACTGAAATTGACTCCTGCAACTCCTTATCTTCTTGAGTTAACACGTTGTTAGAAGTACCCATTAAGCCAATAATCTGGCAAGCCTTGGCAAATTCCTCCATTAAAATCCTCTTCTGAACAAGGAAATCAGAAGTGTGCACTATTTCATGATGCATTTAAAAATCCATCTTTTGTCTTTCTTTGCAATGGACAACCAGGATATATCCTTTCACAATGTGGCTTATAGCTGCTGTTGATTAGACATCACCCTTATCCTTCCATTTGCAGCATAATAGTAGTTATTTATAACACCTTGATCCATAGACAAGCACCAGTAATTTTGTTAAAGTGCTTGACTTTGACCTTACTCTCCAGACACACTACATATCTATATCTGGCAATAAAATATCTTATTTGATTTCACTAACAATACATGGCTTATTTAGCCGTCACACAGTCCATGTTGCTGCATTCACCATGAATAAAATTTAAAGTATTTCCTTCTTTCCCCTCTTCCATAGTCAGAATTATCAAGTATTGCGAAAGTGGACTGCTTTCACATTCACTCGAATTGAAATCCTAGCACAAGGACACATTTTCCCCAAAATTGCAGTTTTGAATGTGGATAAAGTGGTCTCTGTGGAAACTTACAACATATTCCTTCCTCAACTTTAAATCAGGAGTCCAAACATTTAGAATCTCTAAGGCATTCAAAATTGTTTCCTTCCTCAGTATCTTCCCTCTATCATCCTCATTCTTGAATAAGATCACATAGTAACTTTCCTCATGCAATAAATTATGAGGAAATAATACCTTCCATTTAGTTTTTGCACAATCCCCATAAGCATGAAAGGCCTTTCAGCTCCCAAACAATGCTAACTAAAGCATTTCTCCACTATTGTAATTCCTCCTAAATTTCTTCTTCACCTGATTTCAATTGCCCAATTCTCAGCTGCAACGAAATCGAGCTAATCACAATTGTAAGTATTGCTTTGTTGGGAATATTTTCCTACATCCGTTTAGAGGTTGTCTTTTTGAACTCTTTTCCTCTTCCCACAAAATCTGTCCAATCCTCTTCCTTTTGAGTTTCTTTGATGGCTGAAAAATCTCTTGACTTTGCAACATCTTAACATTCAAATTCTGCTTAGATTCATGAACGTCCTCTATATTCTTCTTCCGGCGTCTCCATTTTGCCTTTGGATTATGTATTCTGACATGAATTCCTTTGGTTTTGACTTGGAATTATTCCCGCCGATCATGATTTATGCTTAATGTGTGCCAAGAGAATTTCTTATTCAGCTACCATTGTGTTGTTTAATCCAAATTGACTTTTGTTGCTCTTTTTCCCTGACCTTTCATCTATGATCTATTGGTTAACAAGGTCCAAAAGGTTGGAAAATAGATGTTCAAGGATGAGACAGGAGGAATGAGGTGTAAATCAGTTGAGGTAGAGATCGTAATAAGATGAACGTGGATGAGATTATTTGACATAAGTTAGGGGGAAATGTAAGGAAAAGGAGAACAGAGGGGGAAGAGGAATAGACGGAGACTGAGATGGGATTTCTGTTGAATAACTCTTTTTCTCAACTTCAACTGGTGAAATACTATATGTCAGGTGCTTTTTTTTTTTTTTAATAGAGAATAACTTCCTTATCAGTATCTTTCTAAATTTTCAAGCAAAGTCAAAACTAGCAACTAAAAATATATCAATGTCAAAAATTACAAAAGCAAAATCATGCATGCCGCTAAAAATCTGATGGCTTGAAAAATTGAAGGTTCTAGCCTGAGTATCTGAGGAGTTCAGCTTTATATCTCACTTTCTGATGTAACTTTGAAATTTTGGTATGAATTTTTGGTGGATCATTTTCATCTGCTTTTGTACTTGTTTGTTGTTTAATTTTGTTGTTGTATTACTCACCGTTTTAATGCTTATTTGTTATTGTTGAGGTTTTATCTTGTATACATTTCTGCGGTGCTTGTTCTTGCTTTCTTGACCCTAGTTGGTTTCTACAGTTGTTTTCTCCCTCCCTTGCTCCCTCCTTGCTTCCTTGTCGTTGTCTCCAATTCAAGTGCTTGCTAATCTGTTTTTTGGGCATTCACAAGTGGACTAGTGCGGATGTTGAGCATGCTTTGTCTTTTACCATTGCTTGAATATATGATATAATACATTTCTTAGAACTTCATGCGCACCATAATTTTTTTGATTACTCAAGGCTTTGAAATTTTAAATTAAATTAGTTAAACTCATGATCAAATTTCTTTATTTGTTTACCCATGTTTTCAGTTTGTACTTGTGTGCTTTTCTATTATTGCTCTAGTTGCATGTTGACTAGGTGATACTTTCTCAATATTGTTTAGTTTCACTGAGTTGGAGATTATTGTCCCTGAGAGTGGAATTGTCGGGCTCCATGCCGAAAATTTAGAGATAGAGAGAGTTTCTGTGGACGGAGAACCTGCGGAGTTTGATGTTTTCCCACATTATCAGCCAGTGCAAATTGAGGACAGGTGGTGCTCTGTGTCATCAATTAGTTCTGCTGCGGATGCTGCAGGTGCTACATATTTATCAGCTCTTGAGAGAGAATTGGTCCCAAATTTACTGATTCTCTGTCATAAATCAGTTGAGCCAGTACAACCCCCAGAGGGTCAGCTGAATTTGGAGAATGGGGAGCAACCAAATGGCGAAATGAAGCAGGTTCTTGTCATCATATGTTGTTATTTTATATTCATGAATTATATTCTCTGAGTTTATTACTTTGAATTCAGACGCTGCTCTCTTCATATATTGTGTGACCTGGGTTTTTATCACTTCGATTTCAGATGCTGTTCTCTTCATATATTATGTGGCGTGGGTGGTTTTCATGCATTTTAATTTCAGGTTGTAGTGAATTGAGTTCTGATTCTCTGAATGGTGCCATCCTTATGGCTCAAATGGCCTAAACTCTTGTTTTGATGATCGTCCTTTCTCATATTAGTCCAATATGCACTTCATACACTTCATTGGTCTTTAAGTCAACTCGACAATGCACCAATTATTAATACCCCTAAAAGGAAGAGGCCTACTTTGACCTTTCGTTAGCATAGAGTTTTTTTTGTTATAATTTTATCTCTGAGTAAGTTAAGATGTTACTAATAAGATGCCAAAGCGGAATCAATCAAGGATAATGCCATGTGGAAAAAGTCAGAAACAATTAAAGCAATACTTTCATTGATGAATAGATTTCCCCTTTAACATATCGAATTCCACAGCAGTAGTCGTTCCATTTCCTGGACTTGTTCTTGAGACACTATTAACCTTCATTGCCTATATATTTCAGATGCAAGGGATATGTTGTTTAAACTTTTCTCTTTTGCTTCAATGACTATGAAAAGAAAATCATGGCCTCATTTATACACGTTTGAACTAAATTTGCTATCTGAAGTATGGACTGTGTTTGTGCCCTTCTTGGACATAATCATGTCAGATTTGGAGTGTTTCAAATAGTATACCATTACATTTTTTGTTTTGTTTATTCTCATTGGACAATGGATGGGTGTAAATGAAGTATAAAAAGGTGTATGTGTGTGTGATTTCTCATGTACATTAAAGTTGGGTGCAGAATGTGAAGTTGGTGCGAATTGACTATTGGGTAGAGAAGGCAGAGACTGGAATTCACTTTGATGATAATGTGCTCCATACAGAGAACCAAATAAGACGTGCACATTGCTGGTTTCCTTGTATGGATGATACTTTACAGAGTTGCTGGTATTAAGCTGGATTAGGTTTTTTAGCTAAAGGATGAAATGATGCTTTTGTTTCTGGAGGAATTAACATCACATTTTCAATTGTCAGCTATGATATGGAATTTACGGTCCCTCCGAATTTTGTGGCTGTCAGCAATGGAAGCTTACTTTATCAGGTGAGCTAAATAATCACACTTTGTAAGAGCTTGAAAGATGTTTCATGCATATATTGGCTTTATTTCCAGGAAGGTTGATATTGGTTTGAGCATGTTGTATCCTCTATGATTTTTGGTTAGGGATATAGATACTATCTATATTGATTGATTAAAATAGATCATATCCTTGTCATGATTCTCAATGTATATACTGCTTGCAGGTTTCTTGGATAGTTGGATTTTATCTATTTAATCTGCATTACTACTTTTCTAAGCACCATGTGGGTGCAGTGAAAGGTTTAGTTTTAACACCAATATCAGTTGCATCTCCGTGAACTCGACCTTACTTTTACTAGGTATTGAATTGTGGCCTACAGCTGGTTCATCAATGAAGATTATATTCAACAAGTTGAATGCCCATGCATTGCTCGGGCAGTTTCACTTTTTAGTAAGATTTAATTTTCATAAAATAGCACTCTATTTTGGGTACATGCTATAAAATAGATAGCAAAGAAGGTGATATTGTGATAACTAATATTTTGTTAATATTGTGATTCAATTCATACAAATTATTATATATTATCATGGATGAAAATTTTTGTATTGGTATCGGTATCGGTTGCAGTTATATTGATATCGAACATATCGGATAATATGTATTGATATCATATATATCGGATGGAAAAAGATTCTAAAAATTAAAAATTGATAGGGCCGTATGACCAATATGTCGGTTGTATTAGTCAATATGTTTGTTGTGTTGGTTAATACATAAATATATGACGAATGTTGTCGCTGTATTGGAAAATTTTGGTGTTGGGAACATTCGATGTCAATACATGTACATATTAGCCGATATTTTATCAATGCTAATATTATACACTGGTATCCTAGGGCTTGACCTTTATATGTGTAGGCACTTGTAGTTTGACTGTTGCAAATATGCTCCTGTCATACAAATGTACAATATATAGCTGGTGTGGCTTGGCCTTAATACACATTGCCAGTGGGTAGTTTGACTGTTATACAATTATATATATATGCTTTTAGCTTTTAAAATGACTAACCGTATTGGTGGAAGTTAACCACTGAATGGTGGATGCCTCTTGTATAAGATGAATTTGAGGTATGAAGAAAACCTGTCCTTGAGAATCTGGATGCAAAAGCAAACTTATTGTCTCATGAGTTTGAAGAACTGTGGTACTGCCCTATTATTCCTACCCTTATTGTTCTCTTGATAGTGACTCTGAAAGGGAGTTTGTGAGGCAACACAGGTGGGGGAGGATACTTTGAATCTGGATGCAAAAGGAAACTTATTGTCTCATGACTACTTAACAAAAGGGGGTAGACAATTTAACTTTATGTGCAAGGAAATTTGTGATTACAGATGGGGAAGGATTGTGGACAATTATTTCTCTGCTCTTCAAAAAGTTGTGCCTGAAATCAAAATTCCCTGGTTGAAGAATGCTAATTTTCGAGAAGTGGTTCATTTGGTTGGTGGTCATGAATGAAGGATAACTGAGTTCAGACTGAGCAGGAAGCTGCTGATGGTTTCTTCAGGCTGATGTTTGGAAGTGGGAAATGAAGAGATAGAAAAGCTCCCAGTTAAGAGCTGCTACGCAGTGGATGTGTCGAAAAGAATGAAATATTTCAGCTTGAATAGCATTTTCTGCCTCTGCAAGTGAAGAGGAATTAGATCACTTGTTGAATCATCATGGCTGTTACTACTACTTTGTGGGGACCTGATTTTGGGCAACTTTCAGGCTGCTGTTTGTATTTCCTATTTAAATGACGGACAAATGGAAAGCTGAACCGCCAAATTGCTTGTTAGCATTTTTGATTGTTTGGGAAGAACAATTTTGGAAATTTTTGAAGGCATTTAATCTTTATTTATAGTATAAAATAGTAAAGTATAGTCATTTGCACAGTTGACGGTGCGTCTTGTTTCTTCTTTAGTTTGTTTATAGCTTCTGCAACAATCGATATATTGATATTAGGTCCCTCGATACCTATATTGTCTGATTCTGTGGCTGACGTTGCTGATACAGAAGATTTGGTTTAAATCAATATGCATGACAAACTTTACCATCAAATGAAGGAAGCATGGTGAGAGAGGGAGCATGATTAACTTGGGATGGAAAGAAATACTGATTTTTAAAGAAAATCTCATTTCGAGAAATACAAAATTTGTTAGCATTCACATCATAGAACATAAACCCTTCATGGGAACTACTCATGGATGAAAATATCGATATTAGTGTCAGTATCGATGTTGGACGTTATCATATCGGTATCGAATATATTAGACAATACGTATCAGTATTAGATATATATCAGAAGAAAAATATATCTAAAAATCCTAAGTTGACAGGATACATTGGCCAATATCGGCCGATATGTTGTGATATATCACTGATAATATAGCATATCGTGATATTCGTGGTATAGGAAAATATCAGTATTAGAGGGTCTCAATAGTGATACGCATTTGTCGATATTTATAATATCACCCGATATTTGCACTTATGGAATTACTACCGCCAAGAAAAGCATATAGAATAAGTGAAGTAGCAAGCTTGTAGCATTTAGTGGGAGGTATGTGAAATGAACAATTACAACCAAAATATGTTGAAAATCATAATTGGGTGGCACGCTAAATAACCGGTAATATGGGTGTTGCGTCCTCAGATTTTACGCACTTGTATGGACGAGGATCAGGTTAAGACCACGGATCGTTATGCTTACACCCGCAAGATCCGTGTAACACAAAGAACAAGATGTTCGTAAGGGGACGAGGACTCTGAGTAGGTAGTAGAGAGCGAGAGAGAGTACGAGAATTAAGGCACACAGAAATTTTACGTGGAAAGCTTTCTACTGAATGAGAGGGAAAAACCACGGGACTCTTTGGTCCGAGAACTTGGTTCAATATTGTGTGTTTGATTATAAGGAGATTACAGACTGGGGACTAAACGTACGGAAACTCTTAGGAGTCACTCTTACAATACGAGCCATCTCTTTCCCTGTCTATAACTCAGCGTGGTTTTTTTGGCTCTTTCTCTCTCTTGTTAGTAGAGGAAATACAAGCTTAGAATGCTCAGACGTCGATCCTTTTGGTAGGTACATAGTAAATGTATTTATAGTGTTTGAGTGATCTCTTGTGGACAGTCCACGTGGCGCTGGCGTGTGTAGGGAAGTCTACCACCAATTCCACCAACCCAGTTCACTGAGCCAGGGAGGTTGCGTGCATGCCAGCTGGCTTTACATGATGCCATTTTTGCAGTGATCGGGCGTGCCCTACAGGCCATCATTTATTTTGCAGTTTGATATGGTCAGTCACCAAATCTCCGCCACGTCAATTTTGCAGGCGTGGCGACGTTCGAGATCTGCCCATGAGTCCATGGGCCTAAGTGGGCTTTTGCATCTACCATGTCATATGGGCCAATCCGGCTACCCGGACCTCTCGGGCCTTTTGGGCCTACTAGGTCTCTGTGGTATCAGGGCCCAATCCCATGGGATTGGATTTTCCAAATGGGTCATGGGTATTTGTACCCATCAATGGGGAATCAAAATGTAAGGTCGGAGAAGCCAGATGATTAATTAATATGCTACCATGGATAAGGTTTCGAGAGAAAACCCGTCTCTTGTAAGAAAGATTGAAAATATGAGACATATATTCTCGTCCTAATTTAGAATGTAAAATTTTAATTTGCGTAGAAAATTGTATTTCCACATAGGCAAAAAAGGCTTAGAAGATAGAAATTGCCTCTACTTAAGATAAAAAACTCCTAAGTAAATTGGCTATTATCTTTAATAAATATTACAAAGTATTTGTAACGAGTATGTGAAAGGATTTGACTCATTGCCCATACATCAATATAGATAATCTTGAAACATGTAGAAGTTTGACTACTATGCAAAGGAAATGGTAAAGATTTGCTTTTTCCTAAGTTTACAAGGTGCGTAATAAAAGGACAGATTGGATGAAGCAAATTTTTAAGATTACTTAAATAATCATGTTTCGTAAGGTGCGCTAGAGTAATATAATTGGGATATTCTAATTTTTTTTGCTACAAATGGCCATCATGAGCAATAGCAAAACAATTAACGAAAATGGAACATGGAATGAAAAATGGCTAAAGAGGAAATAGATGTCCCAATTTAGGCCTCGTTGCTGTTGCTTGTCCCAATGGCCGAACCTGTGCACGATAACTATTATGATCAAAATGAGTAGCACAATTATCGTCTAATAAAGCCAAAAAGAAATACGACGTAACTGAAAAAGTAAACAATTTTGTAGATCTCTAATGCCACGTCAATTTTGTGTTTCTGTTTGAATTCCACGAGCTGGAATTTCTTCTCATTAAATAATCAAAAGGCCATCCTTAATGCATCCGTTAATCAAGCTATAATATGTACAGTTAATGATAATAACTCATAAATGAGGAAACAATATATACAATTACATGTATAATTATTTTGACGATTAATGACATATCTTGCATATTCTTGCTAATAACAGGAGCTGCATTTTCAGCCTTATTCAGGCTAACACTAACATATGAATAAGCAGGGCAATTGAACACCCTGAAATCAGGATAATTTGTAAGGTTGCCTGACCATACATGTGGTCTCCTAGGATCTTATGCTAAATTATGAGAAGTTGAATAAATCCCAAGCAGTAAGAGTTGTCTATGTTTAATGCCCTTAGACAAGACAATCTTAGGGAGCATGTAACTAGCCGTTTCCAAAGGTGTGATGTTCAATGCTATTTGGATGTGGTGTGCTTGCAAATGCTTGATGTCTTATAATGCCTTTATTGTAGAATAATTAGTTGGTGGAACTCACCTTTGCAAAACTATAGATAATTGTCAGTTCTAAGCTATTTAATCTTTTTCTACATTTGATTCTCAAGGTAGATTGTATCTAGTAAATTTTGACCACAAAGAGGCTTATTCTTGTTCTTGTGTTAGCCATGATTCCTTGTATAGCTGTACCAGTAAAATTTGGGTTTTTTGAATTTGATAAGGCACACACACTATCTATGGTTGACTAGAGCACCCTCCAAGTTTATGAAAATAAGATTGGGGTTTTACCCAGACTTTTTTTTTTCATGCGTTCATCAAATCCATCTTTTAAATTCATGACATTTTCAAAAAGACGTCAATGTATCATGAGGATACACTGTGCCCATGCATAGGGAGGGGCAGATCTAGAATATTGACTCCCTCTGCAAAAGGTTAATTGTCTGTCTTAGCCAAACTTCATAATATAGTTTTGTCATTATTACCATCAACGCTGCAACACAGTGTACCAAGCCAAAACAAATGCTCTCATAAAAACTCTTCATTGTAACTCCGATATTTGTTCCCTTTGGGTCCTTATTTTGAAGTTGTGGCCATGAAATAAAACATTGCTCGATATATATCCTATTTTTCCATTCTCTGTATTCTATGTTGTTTCCTGACTTCGACTTGTATTTTATATTTCTATTTTTTTAGTGAGATTATTTTTTTTGCAGTGTATTGTGGGAATCAACTTCCTTCTGTATTATCAAACTTTTGTCATTTTGTTACTTATTAGCATTATATTTTTTAACTAAGGTGTTAATTTGATTGAATTGAATTGACTAGTGCCCTTTAAATATGTATAATATGATTAAATAAGATTAAATATACATTACCTTATATAGTCTATGCCGATACTAATATTTTAGTCAATGTTATTGTATAATTTGCATTGCCGCTTATGCTTTACGCCAATGCAAGTATCCAAATAGTCATTCATAACAGAGTCCTGCATTTGGTTTAGTCAATTTCTCACTGTCATTACCGAAACTTTGCAGCAGTAATCGGTATGATCAAAACTAATTTCAAAATTAAACTACACTGCGTGGAACTACTGTATTATGCTCTGTTTACTGCATTGAAAAGGGTGTGGGGACTCGCTGCAAGTTCTTAATGGAATTTCCACTATCACATTATAGTTTGTACTGACTTACAAGTTTTATTTTTCCTTTTCTTTGAATTGCAACATCTGCTACCATTTTTGTTTTTTGTCCCCTTTTTTTCCAACTCTTGAAGAACATCTTGTAATGGCTGATGCTTCACCCCCCCCCCCCCCAAAAAAACC
>JAOVVI020013100.1:0-11982 GCA_028571085.2 Nepenthes alata | reverse complement strand
CCAATGATTCTGTCCGCAGCAAGCCGGGCTGAAATGCAGTCGTGCCAGCAATTGCTTTTTCGACATTGCTTTAAAGGAAGATCCATACAGATATCATTGACTTCTCATCAAGTAACTCAACACTTATGGGTCAATGGAGACCAACAAAATCAATTACTTGTTCGCTGCTTGCTTATTATTTTATTATCTAGCTAATTGTTTCGCAAAGAAATTAAGAACTCCCCCTTCAGCAGTGGGATATATCGCAGTTTTCACTGTAACGCACGAAAATCTGCTGCTCTTGCTCCACCAGCAGAGTTAGGTACAATCTCTTCGCAGCTTGTTCAACGATTTAATTCATTCTCTCTCTCTCTCTCTCTCTCTCTCTGTATATATATATGTATGTATATATATGTGCTTATTCCCATTGAAGTTTCTCCTGTTTTCGTTTCGTTTACCTAATTGTTTTCTGCAAGTGTGGTGGTGTGTCTTATCGTGATTTCTTTACTAGCTTTCAATTCAATCTTGTACCTTTCTTTGCCTCTCATTTGTCCTTTCTTTCTTTCAACGCAGGCTAATTCAGCCTCTCTCACAACTGATCTTGTGGCCAAGAGTTTACCTGAGGTCTTCATCAATAGTTGTACCCTAGCATACATATACATATACATATATATAAGTATCCCAATATCATTCATATTTAGTAGTAAATTCTGCATACCCTTTTTTTTTTTTATCTCTATTCAGCTACGTACAATTTCTATTTTTTTTTACCATTTCAAACGTCTTTTTTTTTTTTTGTTTTTTTCAGCTAGACTCGGTTCAAAAACCTAGTTACGTGTTTGTGTGTGGTAGATCTAAGACCACCGCATTCACGTATGACGAGTTTGTCCTTAAACTTTCCCTCTTACATGATTAAGACCTAGTGATTGCTATATCCGGGAGAAGTTAAAAATTGATCACATCCGTTGGATTGAAATTGTTATAAATCACAACTATTATAACAACCAACGCTAATAATTCTTGATAGTTTTTTTAACTGAATTCAAAGGCCATGATTAAAGGGTTTGAGTCGACAGTGATTAAAGCTGTGGTCAAATTTCTTTTTAGGGTAGTTTGCAGTTGAATAGAGATTCAATGGCTGCCAATCAATAAAGAAACAGCTTAAACGCCCTGGCATACCAAAGGCCTAGATTTTGACTCCATTTGACAAACCCAGAAAACACACCCACGACGAATCCAAATAAAAGATGCCAAACGATTAATAATGCACTGTCTTTTTGCACAAAATTGCGCGTGCATATAGAGTGGGCAAACATATAGAGTACATTTCCAGTTTACTTGTGAAATATTCTTCAGTGCAAGTTTTGTTACAGATAGTCATGCATCGACGTCCGACTTTCTACCTTTTCTCTGGGTAATTTCCTAGATGACAAAATTGCAGGATGGACAAATAAGGTTTTATAATTTTTTAAACATTGTTTTTGGGGGGAAAAAATTGAATTTTAACAAGTTAGGAAAACCTAAGATATTGTATGAAGAATCTTAAACAACTTTTCAGATAATTTCTCGAGACAGATTTCATTTTCTAGTTTTTTGCAAGAGTTATTTGAAAAGTAATTTAAACATATGCCCGAATGGATTATTAGATTTGATTACTTCCTTGTGAAATAACTCAACAAAAGAAAAATCATTGGAGGTCGCACAGAACTTGTGCACAGAGAAAGGACCGAGAACTTTGCACGATTGTGGTCCGCAGACTTGTGCGCTGTGAAAGGTCCCCGGCAGGAGATGGTACGTGAACTGGTACGCAGGAAAAGTCCCCGAGGACTTTCGGAGATAATGCAGCAGAAGGGCTGAGGACATTGTAGAGAGAAGGCCCAATGACCTTATGCAATAAAGGCCCGAAGACTTGAGGAGGAATTCAGGAGTAGAATTTCGGTGTGGCCAATTTATTAGAGAGAGAGCAAATTAGCCGGTTGGCAAAGTGGCCGGTCAACAGAGGTTGACCAGCTGATGGCAAAATGATAGGTATGCCAAGATTTATCGGTATGGATAAATTTACCAGTGTAGGCAAATTGATTGGTATGGACAAATTTACCGATATTGACAAGTTTATCGGTATGGGCAAATTGACCGGTATGGAAGAATTTATCGGTATCGGCAAATTGACCGGTATGGATGAATTTACTGGTACGGACAAAATGACCGGTATGGATGGATTTGTCGGTATGGTAAATGATCGATATGGAATTCCAAAATAGAATTGACCGGTATGCTTTAGTGCCAGGTTTGGGACAAAATGGCCAATTGTGCCATTTTATCCGATTGCGTCATTTTTCGAGGTTCGAGCAAAATGGCCAGTTTGTCCAAAATAACCAAGATACAAATAACGTCCAAAGATATGAGTTGATGTCTGAAAACCTGGACAAGTAGATGCCAATTGGGAAGATTGACTGTGCATGCACAATCTCTGATGAGTGAATGTTATCTTACAGAGCACGATGATTTACAGTACATGTGCCGTATGTGTAGATGATAGGTCGTAAAGTTGGTGGCTGGTTGTAGAGCTGTTGGTGGTAAATGTTTGTCCACACAGTCTGTCTATTGGACAGATAGTCTCCAAAAAAATCAATATATATATACTTGCTAGGCATGCGATGAATACACAAGAGAGCACAAGTGTGATGTACAAGTGTGTAACACTGTGTGTGAAGAAGGAAAGAGAGCGAAGTACACCACCAGTGAGAAGGAAAGAAAAAAAAATAGAGATATAAAAGCAAAGTGAAGGTTTCCTTGCTCTAGTGTTATTTTTCTTAGTCTGTCTCAGATGTGTAGTAAATATTCTATCTCGAGTGTTTTTTGTAACCAATATTCACATAGTGGACTTGTTGTCGATTAAGTGTCTCGTGATTTTTTTTGGTTTGTGAAGGGCTTCAATGTAAAAGTTATGCGTTCTTCCTCTTTCTCCCACATTATGTGTATGTGCATTCTTATCCGACCGGCCCCTTTTTGCCCCAACACGGATATTAGTTTTATAAAATATGTTTATTTATTGACTTTTATAGGTTTTTTTACCTGCTTTGTGATCTCTGTTAACTTTTGCTAGTTCTTAATAAATGCGTTTTCTTGGTTCTTCCACTGCTTGTAATTCAAAGCTAAGAAGGTTTACGATAGATTGTCATGCTTTAGAATTTTAGCACCATTCAGCATTTCAACGAAGTGTTCATTTCTTCTTGAAACTATGGTTTGTCAGACTCTATAAAAACTTTAACCCCTTCTCCCCTACTCTCTTCAATGTTCGGAGGAAATAAACACCCTTCCTCACCTCTACTAAATATTAAACGCCACACACACACACACACATATAGAGAGAGAGAGAGAGAGAAAGAGAGAAAGAGAGAGAGAGAGAGAGAGAGAGAGGAGGAAGAGAGAGAGAATACTTAAATGGTGTTGCAAGGTCACAACCCATTGCTATACATTGAAAACATATCAGAGGTTTTGGTTATAAATTTAATTGCTTTTCTCGCATTTTACGTAACGAAGGTTGAGCTTTGAATTCCTATACATGCAATGCTATCTTTTTTCCCCACCTGAAGTCAAATGATGACATAAATAAAATAATATAATGAAACAAAAAAATGCCTTAAAGGGACTCATATCCGAATCAATACAATGGGAATTAAAGGGGAGAGATCGATATGTGTAAGCCATATTTCACTGAATATATCTCTCTCCTTTTCAGACTAAGGTTCGGAAAAGAGGTTGAAAGATTTTTGTGCCAGATTTGGTTTCCATTTTCTATAGCTCAAAGTGGGTTATGATCCTTCTTTATATCATTATAATTTGATTGTATGAATCGCATACACAGATAAGATTCAATGTAATATGTTTTACTTTTGAGTAAATAGCAAATCATTTGATTTATCAACATAATTCAATTCTATTTCATACCATACATGATCTTGTTAACTAGTAGTTCCTTTAAAATTTTATGTCATCCAAAATGTTACAATCATAGTGCAGGTATGCATTAAAGTTCGTAAAATGAAACGATAGGGGGTACCTTTCATGTACGGCACATGATGAAAGTTCCATGCTAAAACACTTCAAATTCAAATTAAAATTTCATAAAAATAATACATTCAATATTCACCAAGTCTGCCCAGATAACACCTGGCTTTTCACTCCCTAAACATAAACAATAAGTATACTTGAAAAAAGCATACGGACGTGTTCCAATTGCCTGGCAGCAATTAGCACAAGGCTGATCAGACAAAGCTCCTTAGTCCCATTGCTAAGGTGCATTACCATATTAGTCTTTTATTATGTACAGAAACTTGCCCAACATACACAAATTTATGTTTTTTCATGCAATGATGTAATTTCCATTAATCAGTATATATCTTCTAATCAGTTTATGAATTACTGCTAATGTTCTTCACTTCCACAGATCCATTGGGCAGCTGGAGGCAGACGTTGATGGAAAGTCCGACTCCATCTCCTGCTTATCAGAATCATTGACGGCAGCATTCATCGATTCAAACACGTTAGCATCATTCGAATAGTTTGATTCTCTTGGGGCATCTTCTTGGCTGAGCTGAGACGCGACGAACTTGTCTAAAACCCTCCAATCTGTCACCTGATCGACCCCGTGATCGCCCTGATTGGTAGCGTAATGACAGTCCATCGGCTGCTGATAGCTTTGCTGGATATGCTTCTCTTGGGAGAGCACTGAGGACTGCAAATTTCCACCACAGTTGCGATCGAAGCCATACGGCATCACAGAGCTGCAGCTCATGGCAGCCGCTGAGTTAGGGAGCGTGGGGCTTTCCAGCTGAGGGAGCTGGAGGAAAGGGTCAGGCGGCATGTTGTAGTGCAACTCTAGCTCTTGCTTGAATGGATAATGGCGGTGATACTGAGAATAGGGATGATGAGATATCTGTCTAGGGGAGTCGATCATGTCGGGCATAAAGGAAACTTGATCGTCATACCAGCAGGGCGAATCGTCTCCCATCTTTGGAACTGTCGCCATTCGCTTCTTGAACACCCTGCAAACTGCCCAGCCTTCTTCCTGGTTCGTTACATAAAACAAGTAAGGGCACAGATTTTAACATTAAAAAAAATTATGATTAGGAAACCATATAAAGGAGTAAACTAATTAGATCGATTCATTCTCCTTCATAAGGTTGCATTAGCTACCAAAATATAACATTTTCTGAGTGATTTGCTTTGATACTCCTTAGGGAGAAGTCAGTTAGGTGTTTTTAATCAAGTTTATCAACAAGACTTTAAATTTAAGTTGAAAACAAGTTAAAAGAGAACAACTACTATATGGAGTTTTTATTTTATTTGGAAGATGAACTTACCTTAAATTTTATTTTTGCCAAGACCTAATTTGAATCTTCACTTAGCTTATTCCACATACATATACACGCATGCAGGCCAAAATGAAGTATATGGATGATGTTTGCTATAGAAAAGAAAATTCTCATATAACCTTCCCCTTCACTTTCAAATGATAACTCTAAGTAGGAGGCTTAAAATAAAAAACGGTCCCATGTTAATTATCCCTGTGAATGGATCCTTAAAGCATTTCAAGTGAATCAAGTTTCTTTGGTAACTAGAACAGGTAAATCAAGTTACAACAATGTGTTTGTGTGCGCACAAACAAAAGATTAATGAATGACTTCTATCAACTAACTACCTAAACGATCAACATATTTACTATTTTGGCACCAAAACTATAAAGAAAGATGAATAGAGGCGTACATTCAGAAAATAACAATTAGGATATCCCTTACGTCTTCTATTCACATCTTCCTATACATGAAAATACTAATATTCCACATAAAATAATGGTGAATGACTAGTAAAAGGTTTATCCATCGCTTGCAAGAAATTAAAATCAAGAGTTATATAATATCACTATTAAAATGGGTCATTAGATGATGATATGCTACTTGCCTGGCGAGTTCCACTTTCATTTGTTTCAAGTCTATACTCATGCATTATCCAGTCCGATTTCTGTCCATTTGGAGCTCGGCCTTTATAGAAGACGAGAGTTTTTCTCATGCCAATTAAACTATGTTTTGAATAGATAGCCTTATCCCTTCCTGTAGCTTTCCAGAATCCTGCTTGTGTAGCTCTGTTAGTGCGGGTTCCTGTTGGATACTTCTTGTCTTTGTGGCTAAAGAAGTACCAATCGCTTTGTTCTTCAGTCCCAATTTTGCACAGTTCTGCTTAATCAAAAAGCCAATTATGAATGATAGTATTATCTTCATATATTCTAGTATTTATAAATTTGAGCATAGAAAATGTCTCTTGCATGTAATGCACGATAAAACTGTTGGTCTAACCCTTCTTAGAACCTAATTTATATTGAAAATTTCATGCACGGGACTTTATATATATAAAGAGAGGGAGTATTATTAATTCTGCCGTGTCCAGTTTTCCTATATCTCACTTTCCACGTGTAAGAAAAGATGAGTTCGAAGGTCTGCACCTCACCCTGAAGCCTTTGGATATAAATTCGTCACATATATTTTTCTTTTTTTAAGTTCACTTTTAAACTTAACGACCTCAAAATCATGGCAAAAGGGGTTGTGCCCCAGGGTGAAGTGCAGCCCTCTGGTTCTTGAAAAGATGACATTTAAAAAAGGGGGAAAAAAAAGATAAATAAGGTCCTTACTCCCCACACGAGGAAAGTAAATTTGTAGTATCATTTCTTAGATTTATAAAGCATTCAATGAAGTTGATACAATACTTCATCTATCGTGCAAAAAAACTTAAACGGCGAATGGCATTAACTGCTACTGCTAGTACCTTGAAGATCCCATGGCTCAATCTTGTAGAGATCAACATCTTTAATGACATCTAGATCAATCTTTCTTGATGCTACTTTCTTCCGGAGATAGTAATCTACAAGTTCTTCATCCGTTGGATGGAATCTAAATCCGGGAGGAACATGTGAAAACGTATTCATCCTGTTATCAGACTATCTGTCAAACCCTACAGCACATATCAGTTAGTTCGACAGACGACCAAGCCAGGTGATTGTACACCTCAAAAAATAAGAAAATTCTACATTTTACTCATTTTAGACATTAATACGAGCTTTAGTTCTACTCTACTTAATCTGCACCCATGCATAATTCAATTGATAGAATTCTGAAAGAGGGTAATGGCTGATAAATAAATCGGGATTCGGGAAAAAATACAAAACTTCATGCAAAATTTTGGTTTCTAACGAGTATTAGGGTTCCGTCTGGGCAACCGGCAATAAATAAGAAATATGTAAGTTTTTAAGTCCTTTCCAGTCAGCATGTTTCCCTTAACAATTCGGACGCAAAATAAGTAAAATGAGCAGACAGTTGTTTACAAATTTTCTTTGCTATTGAGATAGGGGTTTCGAGCATTAGGGCGCTGCGATGTGGTACTGTATAAAGCTCATACGACACCGCGTCACAACTGTTAGATATGGATCCAATATCTATTTATTTTAGTTACTAAATAATGAAAAGAAATATTTTTTTAAATAAAAGAAGTTAAATGAGAAGTGTTAGATTTTCATCAAACAGCTGTAACGCTGCATCGTATGGATGCTATACGGTATGCGCGTCGCAGTGCCTCTTATTCCCGTAGTTTCTACTTCATTTTAAAAAAAGTAATAACCTACTTCTCTTTTTTTTACTATTGATTAAAATTTAATAGCCAAAATTCAAAAATAAAACATATTAAAGATAATTATATTTTTTAAAATTTTTTATAATATTAATATATATCAAATTTTAAATTTAATATATAAAAAATTTAATAAAAATAATTATTTAAATAGTATTATGGAAAATTTAAACTTAAATTATTTATTTTTTCAATCCAATTATGTAGATGGGAGATGGAGGATGCTTTTCTTTGAAAGAAGTAGGAAACCCCATTTCCTCGAAATAATTGATATAAATAACTATTTAGGATGTTTCTAATAGAAAATTTTAAAATAAAATTAAATTTAATTTCTGAAATTTAAGATTGGTACTAATTTTATTCTTATAAATGTTGTGCAGGTTTTTTTTTAATTTTATGAATTTTCAAAGAAAATCACTAAGATTTTACGTAAACAAACAGCCTAAAATTCTCATTTATTTTATTTTTTATACTTCTAAAATTTTCAGTATCCTATTTATGTTATCATATAACTTAAGGTATTATTGACTTGACATTTTTGACATAGAAAAATGCTGTTACTGAAGTTTAAAATTTTAATATGTGTGTGTTTGAGTGTAAATTTCACTCTCTAATTTGAATAGTAATTAGGCCAATAAAATGTTATGTAAGAAACCTATTTTTTTATTATAAGTTCCTAAACATAAAAGCTCTTGTTATCTAGTGTTAAAGCTCTTGTTTGATTACATAAATTCATATGTTAATTGGTGATTACTTGGAACATCCAGACTAGAATCTAGGCCTCTTCCAAGCTGCGAGAGAAGACACAATGCACATAGAGGAAAAGCTACAACAACAGACAAGAAGAAGACGATCATAATTTCACAACAAAAGCAAAGGCCAAGAGATGATACAATTTTAACAAGCCAAATTTCGTCGTAGTGTAATATACCATTATGCGTAATTCAGTATCAGCTGTATCTAGCTTGCCATTTAGAATGCATGCATATTTGTATAGTTAAACAAGGAAAGTACCGAAAGAAAAACTCTCACACGAGGAGCAAGAGGACAATACCTATGTATATGTATATAATCAAACAAGAAAATTAGTGTAAAAAGTATAGATTAATGCACAAAACTCTGGCAATGTGGAGTCATGAGAGGTATGTCTATGCAGATTTATCCATGCGTTGCGGTAAGATTATTTACGTGGCTTAGATCAATGACAATCAAACTATAATGAGAAAACATTGGCATTGATTCATGGCTCATATTATATGATAATTAATTTTTTTATAAAAAAAAGAAAAAGAAAATTGATGTTTTCAGCTTCTACGCTTGTTTCTCATAGCAATAGTTTGCTAAAAACTTCCTATCCAGCAAGATTGTCTTCTATGACGGTACCTCATCTCCAAATTCATAGTATGGTGGCATTTTAGAGCAACAATATCAGTTGTCTAATTATTTTAACTTTATACTTCTTATACTTTTCGATATTTATTTTATATTTATATTTTAGTATTTTAAAACTAAGCTATCGAATCTTAATATATTATAAGTTATGTAATTTTAACTCTTTAAATATTTTAAAGTCTTATAAATGATATTTTTATTGGTATATATACACACATAATTACTTATTGAAATTTTTTTTTGCTAAAAGATAAATGGGCACTCGTTTCAGTTTCAACTATGACCTTCTCAGATCTATGGGTAGCATATTCTCAAGCTATTCGTCTGGCAAAAGGACTGGTTCTACTGTCTATTTTGCCTCGAAAAAGGTATCCCCACTTACAAGTTTATACGAGTAGAATGATTAATGGCCATCAAATGCTGAAAGGGAAAACAAAAAAAAGGGGGACATGAAGAAGATAGAAAAACAAATAGCACAAGAAGAAGAAAAACAAATTCTAAGTAAATGTGACCGATATATGGAATAATCAATCAAAAACTGATCTCTCTACTCATGGAAGTGAATGCAGGCAAAGAATATGTTTACCCAAACTTCAAACCCATTTAATCTTCTTGCCTTAGGTTACCTTTTTTGTTGGGGGGAGGGGTGTTGGGGCGATTTCCGTAACACAGCAGAGGTACCCAACTAAAGAAATGAAGGATGAAACTGAAAAAAGGGAAGAGTTAACAGTTAGAACATAATTTGAATGCACAACACAAAGGTAATTGAGATCGTTTGAGCTCACAAAAAAGACGGTGGAGAATTCTTTGAGCTCTTCTCTTTATTTTATGTCGATTGGCCAACGAAACAGTTTGATAGAATATCTAATGGGCGAACTGAAAAATAATTGGAATATATCTGGGATTGCTTCGTGAAAGAAAAAACAATTAAAAGAAACAGAGTGAGTAAGAAGGATCATTGTGAAATGGAGTGATCTCTGAATCAAATCAGATGCCCACCTTTAACGTTTTGGAAGAACAAAAAATACAACAATTGTGAAAAGCCTGCCGAGAAGAAGAATAAGTTCTAGCTAATTAAACACAGATCAGGCTCATTTGTTTCACGATCAGACAATCTAATCTTATGTCTCCCCTTACTAAAAGAAACTATCATTCTCTATCTAGTTACCTAGTATTATAGGAAGGGGTAACTTAAAGCAAAAGCAACCGCCGTGGCTCAAACAATATGATAATTAAGCACTAGATAAATGGAAACTCAATAAATCTAAATTACTAGATAAAATATAAAAACCAGAAACCCGTAAGAATACCTGAAAAACGAGATGGCTAGAAGAAGGGAGAGAGCGAGAAGAAGGGAGAAGACAAAGCAGAAAAACCTTGGGATATTTCTCGATGGATATACACAGTAGCAGTTTCCAAACGCCTCAGATCTGGCCGAACAAAGTTTCTTTTTACAGCACCAACCAATCAGCGCCCAGAGAAGGTGCTTTCAGCCACCTGTCCTGTCACCCTAGCACAACTTTAGAGGAGACAGAAAAAGTGAATGAATGAAAAGTTTTCCTCGGGAATGGAGCCGATCACCTTCGAACCAAACTGTTTTGCACTGAGAAGCTGTCTCTGAGCCGCAGAGGTTGAGAGAGAGGAAAAGGAGAAAGGAAAGAGAAAATAATGGGAAAACGGAGGAGGAACGGGGTTAAATAAGAAGCAAAATGCCCTAATTAGAAATAGGCGAAAGCTCTCATTTTCATGGCGAATTTGTGCCCCCCTCTCTCCTGCTTATCTTCTGAAAGAGGGAAATGGAGCATGATTGCCGGGAAAGATTTTGTGCCCGAGGAAAATTGGGGAGGGAGGTGGAGGCGGAAAATATGGCTTTGAAGAGAGAGAGAGAGAGAGAGAAGGCAATTGAACACTTCCACCGCCCTCTCTTCCACCAGACACTGATAGAGACCCTTCTCTCAGCTTAAATCTGGCTTTGCCGGAGGAGGGGGAGGGGGGAGAGAGAGAGAGATAAAGGGAGAAAGAGAGATGATGATCGATGAACGTCAGAAGGGAAGAGATGACGATAGTGAGGCTTTAGCCTTGTTAAAGTTTCCATAGTTACACATGAGAAAAGAAAAAGGATGTTCAGTAAACATTTATTTTGAAAAGAATGAGTTTTTCGTATATTTTTTTAGTTTTCTTTTTGGGGGAAATTGAATTCAATGGATGACATTTTCGAGATCTCCTCATCGAGCATCGCATTGTCAAAAGTAGCAGGCCCTCCCTCTCTCTCTCTCTCTCTCTCTCTCTCTCTATATATATATATATATATATATATTTTTGAGAAGATAACTCTAGTAAACCAATATTGAATATTTGATAATTCATATATTATTAATTAAAAATTTATAATTGCCCATTTGAATTTAGTTATTTAAAAATATTTATATAATAATTTTAAGTTATTTGAATAATCTATTATCGAGAGAATAATTGACATAATTAAGATGTTTTGTAATTATAAAAATATTCCTTACACTTTAGATATAGTTACCTAAACCAGTATGTTAGGCTCCAAAACATTGCAACAATTTGATGATTAATGCAAAAATGTTTCATAGGTGAGAACTACTTTAGTAAAAGCTTGAATAACTTTTAAAATGCTAGATATCTAAATTAGATCGTATCTAATTAATTACTGAAATATTGTTATTGTTATTGTTATTATTATTATCAATTGTAAGATTGTTGTTTTTAACATTAAATATAAAATAATATTTTGTCAAAGTATTATTAACTACGGCAAAAAAAAAGAGTACAAAAATAAATTTTAAAAAAAAAGATTAAACAAATGAAATAACTAAATCACATGAGTTATATAGTTTTTTAAATATATTAAAAGTATTATAATTTTATTTTTCTTAAAAAAAATAAAAGTACAGTGGACTATTT
>JAOVVI020013099.1:0-11983 GCA_028571085.2 Nepenthes alata | reverse complement strand
GAAGGTCTTGAAGAACTTTCAGGTAATTTATGTGGCCTGCCGTTTCTTGTTGGCAAACTTGTCAAAGATATTTCTACTTCTATATTTTATTCTTAAATTAACATTTTATATCCGTGATGTGAAATTTTATTCATATAACACTTTATTAGAACTATAGATAATGTAATCATCAATTTTTCCCAGTCAATTATGAATTAACGATGGTTAATTTGACGACAATTGGTAAAAAAAATTGAGTTATTTTTGGTAGTACTAAATCAGTTCAACTTGAGGGATCGTGAGAATAAAATGACTAATTTTTACCTTACCTCGAGAGTCACTTTTACTGTAAGCACTGAACAGTCGTTGCTTTTTTTTCTTTTTCTTTTTCTGTGGGGGGTTCTTATTCGAGTTTATAAAGCCAATTTGTTCTCTTTGGTGTCGGATTCTTCAAAGCTTAGTGGCCTTCCTGAAGTTGATTGCTTGCTCATCACACAAAGTCTCGATGATCACTGCCATTTGAAGACCTTAAAGCCACTCTCTGCTGAGTTCCCGAATCTGAAAGTGATATCAACTCCTAATGCCAAGGCAATGTTGGATCCCCTTTTCAACAGCGTAAGTCGTATGCAACCCTCCTTTTATGCTGCTTTCAGGATGCCTTTCATATCTTTCATGGCTAGCCTGCATAAAATTGATTTGTGGAATTGCTTATGTGCTAATTGTCATTGGCAGAATTGGACAAGGAATTAACGAAACAGATATGGTATATCTGAGTAATTCCGTACTATTACTCAAGGTCTCCTGAATTTGATAATTCTCGCTTTTTAACTTTTTGGTCAACTAGTGCTTTCCAACCCTTGCAATGTCTACCTCTGCTATGGCATGAGCCCTCTTGTTGAACCATTGATGATATTATCACTTATCTGGGCTTTTACAGTGTTATGCCAAATCCCAGTAGGAATCTCTGCTCTTTCCAGTCAAGTAACTGGGTTATGAATCTCTTACTATGCACGGGATTAGGGGAAGGTCAAATCACTTTTAGATTTATTGTATGCGATTTTATCTTGAATTATATGTAAGAGACTATTTCCATTATTCGAACCCATAACTAACAAGCCACATGGAAATAACTCCAATGTTATGCCGAGGCCCCCCTTCAAGGATGAGAACTTCCCTACTAAAATGATCTTGGACATTTAAACAATAAGTCATCTGACATGGATTGTCTTGTCATTCTTGCTCAATGCTTTGTACCTGGCGTTTGCCTTGGCATTCTTGCTGCTGGTGAAATTCCTTGCCCTTTCTTCTTAGTCATTGACTTTACTAGAACCTCTATTTTGCCATGATAGAACAAACTGCTTACTTTTCCAATTCTCGTCTCTCTTTTATTGTTATGTTGCAATAACAAGAACGGATCCTTGTGAGAAACCCTTAAGACTATCTAGGCAGTTTGTTTGTTCAGGAATATGCTGAATCATCTGCTCCCAATCTTTTCTTTGAATGGGAGAGTGGCTTACTTGGTGCCGAATTCACAAACTCTCACCCATGTCAAGAGCCTCGAGTGCTCTACATGAGGCTATAAACTACTAATTGGACCTGGTGATCCTAGTTAATGCAATCTATTCCTCACTCCTTGGAATATGCAACTAGATTAGATTGCTGAAAACACCAGAGGTTTAGGTTGCTTCACTGAGCATCTAGGTAGAAAATGAGTTAATTGTTATACTGCGAAGTCGACTCTATATCCTATACATATATTATACGAGTCATTAGGACAAGAGAGGTGTTGGCGCAAAAGGAAGAGTGACCGGTCGGACAGCAAGACAGCACTTACGCCCACACACACACAGGCACTCGGATAGAATCAGCAATAAGGAGAAATAAAATGGAAAAGAGGAATACAGCCAAATTTACCTGGAAAACCCTTCAAAACAAGGGAAAAACCACGTGACTTCAATCCACAAATAAATCTACTATGTGTGAGAGCTGGTTACAGTGACAACACGGCTACACAAGCCTGCTTTGAGACAAATATGAAGAACAGAGCACACACATTCACAGCTCTTTGTTACACTTCACTCTTCTCCTGAAAACCCACACACTCTCACGTTCTCTATGTTTTTCTTCTCTGTAAAATCTCCCTATTATTTCCTCACACATACTCAGAGAGAAATATATATACACACTTGCTGTTGAAAGCAACAGCCATGCCAACGTGGAGGACACCCGTATAGGTAGCCGCCTGGCAGCTTGCACATTTGCAACGTTTCTGCGGATTGTCGGTTCTGCAGAAAACGGCCCACCACTCTGCAAAGTCTGCGTGCATGTTCCCTGATCTCATGTGCACAGTAAATCTTGTGAGTTGTCTTTCACGTGTGCATTCTGCATCCAAGTCCTCAGGCCACTAAGACCTTGGACCTCCAATTATGCCTCCAGGTATTGCCCAAAATCCTCAATCTTCAACAGAGGAAGATTTTCGGACATTGCATTAAAGTCCGCGTCCATTTGCAAAATTTTTGGACAACTTGTCCATAAGTCCGCAGACAAATGGGCATAAGTCCGCATACCGTATCGCCACATAGGTCTGCAACCACATTCCCAGAAGGGAGTGACCCCAACAAGAGGGCAGTAAGATGAGAAGAGTTTCTTTGTTGGCTATAGCATAGACTGAACCTTACATGAAAAGAGTTAGATGCTTTTACTAGACTCTATAGATCTGTTGTCCTTTCCATCCCTATAGCTAATTAAGCTTGAAGGTTTTTATAGCTTTTTGAAAGACTCTGTTACCCATAGGGGTAGTGAGAATGTTGGTTGATGACCATTTCAGGTCTCATATTTGGAACCTGGTCAGTTCACTGAAATCGACGGGAGAGAAGGTTCAACAGTCAGAGTCCGTGCTACTCCAGGACCAGTTCTCGGACCACCTTGGCAGCGCCCTGAGAATGGGTAAAGGCTTTGAATTTTGCTACGGTGAACTTCATCTCTTTTCTCTAACTTCATTATTTCACCTGTATTCAGAAATTTTGTGCTAGGTATCTCGTCACTTCTCTGGAAGGACAGCTGACCCTTTACTACGAACCTCACTGTGCCTACGAGGAAGAGTTCCTGATGAAGGAGCAAGCAGATATAGTTATTACACCCGTCATAAAGCAGCTTCTGCCAAATTTTACTCTGGTTTTTGGGCAAGAAGATGCAGTAAAGCTTGCAAAATTGCTGCATGCCAAGTATGATCTTTACTTCAATCCTCACTTTAAAGCAAAACTTGCATTGAAAAGTATGCTGCTGCTGCTTTCTTCCTTTCCACTGTTTCTGATTACTTTATTCATAGGTTCGTTGTTCCAATGAAGAACGGTGATCTTGATAGCAAAGGGCTCCTTGCAAGTATAATTCAAGCTCAAGGAACCATGGAATCATTCAAGGTCAGTTTCTTTTATCACCATTTGATGAATTCCCTATAGTTTTGGTGTTGCAACTGAAACCATATTCACGGTTTAGTGAGACATCGTTGTGAATAATTCACCATCTATTGAGTGACGTCAAAAGAGTACGGAAGAATGTGTGCGTTACTTGAGCTTCCGTAGTACTCCCTACTGAACAAAGAATTGCATGAAAATATGATACAAAGCCCCCTTTACCCTTAAGAGCGCAAATCCTTCTCCTCTACAAATGCCCAGGGATAGACAACATCATGTTCCTTTGGTAGCTCCTTTTTTCCTTGGTACAAATTTGGGTGTCACTTGATCAATAGAAGTCCCAAAATTCATTACTACTGATGAGGGAGGAGAGCAAAAGCACTGTTGATACGTGCTTGATTCTATGCATTTAGAGGTTCTCGAAAGGTCTTTAAATCCTTGTGTCAAGGATTTAAGGATATATTAGGATTTTAGATTACAATTAGCACAGATTTGCCAACAAATCTGTGTAGAGTTTGCTGGGTGCATTCTGAAAATGGGAAGTTGATGCAGGAAATGATATCGAAGGAATTACCCGATGCACAAGTAGTGGAGCCCGTCGTTGGTGTGCCTCTGGAGATTGCCGCCCCTTCCACATCTCAATAGGGCCGACGTATATTCGAAGTTGAACTTCAATGACAATTTCCGTGCCGATTCTCTTTTTGAATGTTGTCGTTCTATAAACATGGCTCAAATGTGTTTCCATATAGTATATATAGTATTTTTATTATCGTTATTAGTAAGAGATATGAGAATATGAAATTGACTTTTAGATATATTTTTTGATAGTCAAATTAAAAAAAAAAATTATAAGATAAAAGATCAAGAGAGATGGGGGAACAGCAAAATATAAGGTAGAGTGTATTTGAATTGAAAGATTTGGTTATGTGATTATGAAAAGATGCAAATGTTTTTTGAGGCTTGAGATAAGCTTGTGTTTTTGCTTTTCTTGGATTTTTTTTCCCCTTTCGAGTGAGAGGGGGTGGCATATTTTATAGCCTGTTTGTTAATTAGCAAGTTTTTTTTTTAAATTGGCATGATTACTTGATTAAGGCATTATTTAAGTAAAAAATCGTCCCTTATTTAAACTTTATAATTATATAATATTTAAAATGTATTATTTAATAGGTATAATTATCTGTTTAATACTGTTAATTATTATTCGATTGATGTAATAATTAATATTAAATTTAATTTTTTTAAAATTATTAATTGTCTCAATCTTTAACATAGTATAACCATTTGGCCATTTGATCATTCGATGGATCTCGTATCTAAACATATTTTTTATTCTCTTTTGTAAAAAGTCAGACAACTTGGTTATTTAACACTTCTCTATGAAATGACAATTCATAATTCTGTATTTTATCAAATAAAATTGAATTTTATTTTAAATCGTATCTGACAAAAGTATATAATTAATTTCTTTTCATTCTCTTCTTTAAAATAAATTTGACATAAATTGTAATTTATAATTTTTATTTTCAAAAAGTCTATTAAAAGCAGAAACAAAATAGTTTTATAGTAATAGCTCTTTTTTTTTTTTTGTTTACCAGTCATTAATTACAACACTTGACACCAAATCGTTTATAGATACTATAATCCTATTATTAATAAGATAAAATAAAAATTTTATCATTATTTTATTCTTAATGAAATTATTAATTCATGTTGATCTAAAATAATCTGAATTATAATTTCTAAAAAAAATTATTATTCTTTTAAAATAAGAAATAATAATAACGAATTCTCAAATAAAATTTTTTACTACTAATTATATGAGAATAACCATTTTAAGATGAATTCTTTTCGTTTTAAGATAACCAATTTAACTCAGTAAACTTATTATTCCTATAAATTCACAATTGGTACATATTTTAAGTTTAATATCATATTTTTTTAGTAGTTGTTAATCATATAAACAAATAAAATGGTTCAAGTTTAGGATTTAATGGCATCATAATCCGTCTAACTGGCTCTCAATAGTCATGATAAAAGTTAAATAGGTCATGCAGTAAAAGGAGAAACCAAAACTGTTCATCATCTAAATAAATTTCTTCAAAAAGCTCTCAACTAAGGACCAGGGGAAGCCATAGATCCGTGGGTGGAGGAAGATGAGGCTCGGGAGTTAGACTGTACACCGCCATCGCTCTGGCAGCCCCTTTGTTCACAATTTGACTGGTTCAACTGCTTTTGTTGTTGCCACTCCTGAGGAGGCGGCGGCGGTGCCGCTACTGGTGCGTAGATTCTGGCAGGTGCGGCTGCCAGGGAAGCTTCCCCTAGGTTTGTTGTCCCGGCGGCCGCTGCAGAGTAGTCTGACGGAGGAGGTACCCAAATACCTCCCACAACAACGAACTGAGGAGTCTGTGAAGTATTGTCATTGCTATGCTTTGCTGGAGTTGCTCTTCTTGTGTGTAGTCGATACTTCTGCAAAATAGTTGGAAAAAAGATATAGAAGTGAGACAAATAAACATAGAAAGATTGAAGAAAATCCGATTCATCCATTGTTCAATTTAGTGTGATTGTAGATTGATCAGCCCATCAAAGATATTTAAAGAGTGGATCAGAAGCATCCCTAACACGCCTCATTTTTTCACAAAAAAAAAAAAAAACTTTGATGGTTGAAGTTGCTATTGCAACAGTAAAATTACAGTATAAAATTCAAAATAGCAAATTGAGAAGATGAAAACCCAAATTCAGAAGATGAAAACCTGCAAATGACTTTTCACTTCATCATTGGTAAGCCCATCTACCTTCATATGCTCCCTGATTTGTTTTGGCGTTGCAACTGGAACACAAATCGACAAAACAAACCTTAAATTTCAGCATCGAACCCTAATTAATTTGGCTTCAATTTCAAGGGATTTACTAACCATGGGATCCACCCAGGTGTTGCAGAGCATTCAAGAACCGCTTATGCAACTCCGGTGACCAGCACCGCCTTGCCTTCCTCTGAGACTGTCCATCCTTCTCTTCCTTCTTGCTGCCACCACTGTCACCTGCTCTAGCAACCGCTATCTCCACGGTGGAACACGCGGAGGCTACGGGAGCTGCAGCCGCTGCGGAGGTGGCTTTGTTCACATCATTTGTTTCTTTCTGGAAGGGGTGAAATGCACCTCCAGTTTTCTTGACCTCCACTACTGACACCTTCTTCGGCTGAGTATCCTGCAGGCCAAAATTCATCCAAATTCAATCAAATCAACCGAAACCCATTACATCCAGTAATCTAAAATTGACAAATCGCCATTGTGTTCTATTTAGTTTGGTGACGGAGTACCAACCTCTTTAGAGGGTGGATCTGGGGGTTGGTTCCAAAGCTGAACAGATCTAAGCCAATCTGATTTCTTCCCAAATTTATCATTGTTTTGAGTTTTGGTAATTTTGGGTTTGAGCGATTCAAGCTCATCATCCTCATCTGCTAAAGAACTCCGCTTAATAGGAATAAATTCTTCTAAAATTGGCCCATCGCTAGTTGTTTGCTCTGAACACTCAGATTGCTCATTCAGACACTCGGTAGTCACCGCGGGCAATTGCTGCTTACATGCCTCCAGAGCTGCCAAAAATACCCATTTCACCATTACAGCACACACCCCCACAAAAAAAAAATATATGTATAAAAAGCAAATTAAATGGGGTTTGAGCACCGCACCTTGAGTAACAAGTTCTAAACAAAGAGGAAGCTCACGCTGAAACACGAGAATCTTACGCCGCTCTTCCTCTAAAGCTGATATATATTCCTGGCATTTTTTCATATTCTCCCGCCCCCGGGGGGGCCCCCGCGTCGGTGGGATGGGGATGATGGGTTTGGATTAGGTTGGCAGTGAGGCTGTGTCGGAAAATGCTTTGACGAAGAACAATGGCTTGTAATCAGAATCGATAGAGAGAGGATAAACTTGAAACCCAAGAAAATAATTCTAGAAAGAGAGCGAGATCCAAGGGCTCACAGAGAGAGACGACGGGAATCAAAGTCGGGCCGTCGCGTACACGTACAAACGAATCTCTATGTCGCGTTTTTTCTTTTTTCTTTTTTTTTGTTTTTCTTTTTTGGGGTTGAATATTCCAGTGTGAGATTCCTTCGTCGTCGCTGCGTTTTGGTGAGCTGGCAATACGTCAACCGTGATTGTCGTTTTGATCATTTACCACTAGCAGATAAGATCGGTGACTCCTCCACCTTTTTCCTTTCATTTTGTGTGTCGACGATCCGTATTTAGATTATATTTTAAGCTTTTTTTTAATAGTAAAAATTTTATCTCAATAATATATATATATATAACTATAATTATAAAATAAATATAATATATTTTGATATCTTGATATAATTTTACTTTTGGTAAAATTTTAAACTCAGGTTATGACTTTTTTATAAATGGATTTTGTCCGTTACTGCAAAATCAAAATTAGTGGGATAAAATACAAAATTTTTGCTTTTAATGTAATAAATTTGTAATAATATTATACAAATAAAATATATTAAATTTTTATTACACTATAATACGTCTCTAAATTTGAATTACTATTAGAGTCATAAATTCACTTGATCTTTATTATTGGGTCAAACTGAAACGAGTCTGGTAGCTTCGAATTTGGGTCCCACACACTACAATTAAAAATGAGATGATAGAAAAAATTACTCCTAACATATATCCTTCGACGCTCAAAACATAAATTTTTTTAAAAAAAATAAAAATATACTAAAAGGATATTAGGAATGCATAGATGCATAAATGGTGTATTAAGCATTTGGATATGCTAGTCAATGGGCAATTTTAGAAGTGCGTTCGTTGAAAGGCGGCTTGGAGGTACGCCTGGCTAATGGGCGTTTTAGATATGCACCCGTTGAAGGATGTTGTAAAGGTGTGCCTACTGAGTGATGGTTTGAAGGTGTGCCCGACAAAGAAACATATTAAAGGTGTGTTTGGTAGAAGGACAACTTAGAGGTGTACCCGGCATGGGGTGTCTTAGAGATGCACCCAATAGGGGGCGTTTTAGATGTGCACCTGACAGGGGGCGACTTAAAGGCGGAAGACTAAACTGTGCTGATGGGCTAGCATCCTGGTCACTTGAGTATAGGGTTGACTCTTGAAAAGTGGGCTCCTCACTTTGGGATAGAAGCTTGGCTCATGGACAGAAGGCTCTAGGACAGATGGTTCCTGGCTCCGAGACAAAGGGTTGGCTCCAAGACAGATGACTTGTGACTCTGGGACGGAATGTTCCTGACTCTGGGACGGAGGGCTGACTTTTGGCTCTGGGACGAAGGATTCAAAGGTCCGAGACGAAGGGCTCCTAACTCTCGGACGGAAAGCTCTTGGATTTGGGACGGAGGGTTCCTAAATGGAGGGTAAGCCTCGTAGAATGAGGGTAGCTCCTGGCTCCGAGACAGAGAACTTCTGGATTGAGGGTAGGCCTCTTGGAATGAAGAAAACTCCTAGCTCTAGGATAGAGGACGGGTGACTCCAAGACTGATTGCTCCTGGTTTCGAGACGAATGGCTCCTAACTCCCGGAAGAATAACTCTTGGCCCCAAGACGGAGGACTCATAACTCCAAGATGTAGTGCTCTTAGCTCCGGGATGAAAGGCTCCATGCTCTAGGACAGAGTGCACTTGGTTTCGAGACGGAGGACTCTTAGCTCAGGGATGGAGAACTTATGACTCCGGGATGGAATTCTCCTGGCTCAGGGATGGAGGGCTCAAATGTTTTGGGACAGATAGCTCTTAGATGGAGGCTAGGCCTCCTAAATGGAGGGCAACTCCTAACTCCAGGACGAATGGTTGATTCTTGGCTCTAGGACGAAGGACTCATGACTTTGGGATAAAATGCTCTTGAATGGAGAGTAGGCCTCATTCCTGAAAATGTCAAGCCATTCGGAGCTTGTTTTCCCAAGTTTAAGGGTGCCTGAATTTATAGTGTGATCCGCAAATGCGTTCTTTTTATTTGGATAATGTATAATATTTCACTTCAAAAAAGTTTTGTTGGGTTAAAGTTGAGTTGTGGGCCTAACCCATCACACTATGTTTTAAATTTTAAGTATTTTATTAAGTATTTATTTTGATAATTTTTCTATAACTTGTAATATATATTATTAGTAAAAAGATAAAGTATTTATATTAAAGGATGATAAATTAAATACACAAAATGGGGAGAGAGAACAAATAAGTAAATAAGATAGATTATAAAAATAAAAAATTTATTTATATGTTTATATCATTAACAAATAATAAAAATTAAAATATTTGTTTATAAAGCATAGTTGGTAATAATACATATTACTTATCAACTATAACAAATTATATTTTACTTATTTATTATATATACTTTTACAAATATCATAATAACCATACGGTAAAAAAAAAGTTATCATATCATCGATAATTAACACTCAAAAAATGGAACTTGTCGAACCAAGTGGTTATACGCTTACGCTATATTTAATTATTCGAATAAAATAATATAAGAATAGAAGAATTATTCTTAAAAAATAAAATAAAATAAAAATAAAGTTAAAAATTTTTATTTTTATATTTGATTACTTATTTAGAATAACTATGAATAAATTAAAATTTAATATTTTAATATTTAATAAGTAATAATAATATAAAAAATATGGTGAGAATTTACATTAATAACTTTTTACTCTCATTCAAAAAAATAGATTTTATAGGCCAAAAAGTATGAATAATGCCTACAATAATGGCTACTAGTATTATGTATAGTAAAATTCTAACACTTATTTTTCACCCCACCACTTTCAAAACCTTTTTACTATAAAGGCAAAATTCTCAACTCATGAGAAGAGTATACAAAGAAATAAATCTTTCGCTTACAATTCTGTCAATATTTACATGCCTTCGTACAGTATCGCCCGCGTTGACCGTCTTGGCGACCAACTTGCTCATAGACGGTCAACTCAATGTTGACCGTCGTGCGATGCCAAACTGGGCCTTTAGAAGCTTTCCTACAGTGATGGGCCCATTCCACTATGGCCCACAGCCCATCAGTGGACTGCCAGCCGCTCTCCTTTCATCCTTTGCGAGAGCGGCCAACACGCTGACGGTCAACTCAGGCGTTGACCGTCTGTGCCCTGCACATTGGGCCCAAATAACGCCTTTCTACAGTAATGAGCCTACTCCGTTTGGGCCCACGACTCATCCCACAGCCAACCACAGCCTTCCACACGTCTTCCACGATTCTAAGAGGATATTAACAAGATTGGCGCCCTTCAAATAAGGAATGCGCCAGGTCTTCCCAGTATCTTGCCCGTCAAGGCACTCTAACGGTAACATGTTGAGAAGGATGGAAGCGAACTTGGAGAGCTGTTGGCCGCCACACAAGGAAACTATCACACACACCTTGGCAACGGGCGTCTGCTCGAGAAGGCAAGCCAGCCAAAGTAGAGATAGGGGATCCCGCCTTCCAAAGAAGGGGAATCACCCTCTCGACCATAAATAAACCCCAGAACGCTTTTATCCACGCATTAATTCAGGCTTGGATTCACGCTTTCTTTGACACCTTCATTGACATACTCACTCAGGCTTTCGCTTACACATTCAGGCTATCATTCAGGCTTTCCTTTAAGCTCTCGATACACGCCTACTGATTGATACCGATCAAATTACACAAAATATCCTAAGTGTTCTAAAACGAGCTCCCTCTCGCCTGCCGTGGCCAGAAGCTCTCAGAACCTCAAACCCTCTCTACGGCAACAAGCGAGCCCTTCACGACCGCTTGCTGCCTTCCCGCCATCCAGATACAAGAAAGGCTTCACGTCTCTCTTACATCTGGATCTACACACTTCTCATCCCCCTCATTCAACTCTCAAGCTTTTCAATTTCTTTCATCGGAGATTACTTTACTGACTTGAGCGTTGGAGTATTTTCGATGGGACAACTTCCTGCCGATAACGCTATCTTATTCGTTTTAGTGGTGTGCAGGACCTGCACTCGGTGAACGAAACCGGATCGAATCATCCAAGAAGAATCCGAATCTGTTCGAAGCCGGATCCAGGTATGCATTAATTTTAATACATACATTTATATATTAATTTATCACTCATTAAATATTAATTATTTAATTAGGTATCTAACTACCACTATAATAATATTTAAAATTTTGATCTAAATTTTTAATATTTTTAACTTTTTTAGAACTTAATTATATATATTAAATTAACTTATTCTAATTTACTAATTAGTCTCAATTAAAATTAATAGTCTAAATATTTAAACCCAATTTATCAATCCAAATCCTCCAAACGTATTAGGTCCAAAGATCAATTTAACTATTAGAGTTTAAACTCAAAAGTAATTAAAAATAATTATTAAAATTAATTTATCAATTCTATTCGTTTAAGATAATAAAAAAAATATTTAAATTATTACAATAAATGTTTCTGCAATGGAGTTTGAATGAAACTCACCTCTTCTCAACATTGACCTTTCCAACCGGTCCAAGGGGTGATTTCTGGAGGACAGTAACTCCCATGGATGATGGACCACGGCTCGAAGATCAATTGATTCTAAATTGATGATCCAAGGCTCTAAAGCCACCTAGTGGT
>JAOVVI020013098.1:0-11983 GCA_028571085.2 Nepenthes alata | reverse complement strand
CCTGAGCAAGCCGGTCAAGAGCAGGGGCCAGGATCGACCCGATGCCGCATCTAGTAACAAGAGAGGGAGGGTAGGAGTTATGACTGATGTCATTAATTTTAGTGATGACGATATGACTCATGTAATCTCTCCTTATTTTGACTCTCTTATTGTATCTCCCATCATTTCAGATAGTACGTTAGACTACCAGTTGAAACGTGTTTTCATCGGATAATGGAAGCTCTCGCAATTTGCTATATTTTGATATGTTTTTTTAAACTTGGACTAAAAAAGAGTTAGATGAGAACAGCCGAGGGTCCTCTATACAGCCTAAATAATGAGCCAGTATCCGTGTAGAGAGAAATCCAACTCGAAGTCACGATAGAGACTCACCCGTGTATAGCTACACGAGTGCTTACTTTCCTCATCGTCGATCTATCGTCAATCAACAATGTTGTTCTGAGCCGACCATTCATGACCACCTTTGGTACGGTGACGTTGATCCCTCACTTTAATGTGAAGTTTCCAACTCCATACGGTGTAGGGGAGGCACTGGGCAACCAGATGATAGGATGGATATGCTACCTATCCCATGTCGTCCCAATGAACCGAAAAAATGTATACACGTCGGCAGCTCCCTTTTGACGTTAGCACCCGACCAACTTATGAACTTCCTCAGGCAAAACTCCAACATCTTCGCATGAACTCTTGCAGACATGTCTCGGATACCAACCGAAGTAATAGTTCACAAGTTAGGCCTCCATCCAAATCACAAACCGTACAGTAGAAGTATAGGAACCACTCCATCAAAAAGATGATTGTAATAAGGAAGTGAAGAAGCTATTCAATGCAGGATTCATAAGGGTAGTCTTATACCCGGACTGGCTGTCAAATATTGTCATCGTAAAAAAAAGCAAAGACAAATGACGAATGTGTGTCGACTTCATTGATGTGAATAAAACTTGCCCGAAAGACAGCTTCCCGCTGCCTAGAATCGATCAACTGGTAGACTCCAGGTCCGGGCACAAACTCTTGAGTTTCATTGATGCCTACTTAGACTATAACTAAAGAAAGATGAACCCGGAAGACAAGGAGCGCACATCTTGTAGTGTCCCACAGTGGATTGGGGGAGGGGAACGAAGCGTCCTTATAAGGGCGTAGACACCTCCCCCTTGTAGACGCATTTTGGGAGCCCGTGGGGGGTTTGCCAAGAGAAAACCTTGAGGCCTGTGCTTGGCTTAGGATGCCGTGAAGTTCCCCAGGCCAAAAAGGATAATATCTTGCCACGCTGTGCCGCCGCTGCGCCACTCTGGAAGACACATTTTGGGGGCGGTGGACTCCGTCTGCCATAAATAAAATCGTAAAGCCTGTAGGTTGGGGACACCGTGAAGTTCTCCCAGGTGAAAGAGGACAATATCTACATGCGGGTGCGTTGGGGACGTTACAAATGGTATCAGAGACGGGACCCGGTTCAGTGTGCCAGCGAAGACACTGGGCCTCCAAGGGGGTGGACTGTAGTGTCCCATATTAGATTGGGGGAGGGGAACGAAGCATCCTTATAAGGGCGTGGACACCTCCCCCCTTGTAGACGTGTCTTGGGAGCCTGTGGGGGGTTTGCCAGGAGAAAACCTTGAGGTTTGTGTTTGGCTTGGGACGCCGTGAAGTTTCCCAGGCCAAAGAAGACAATATCTCACCATGCTGTGCCACCGCTGCGCCACTATGGGAGACGCATTTTAGGGGCGGTAGACTCCGTCTGCCAGGAATAAAACCGTGAGGCCTGTAGGCTGGGGACGCCGTGAAGTTCTCCCATGCCTCGGCCTGTAGGTTGGAGACGCCGTGAAGTTCTCCCAGGTCAAAACGGATAATATCTACATGCGGATGCGCCGAGGATGCTAGACATCTTTCATGACTGATTAGGGAATCTATTGCTACAAAGGCAAAAGTGGTTGAAACATAGTAATTAATTGCATACTTTTTTTTGCCTCGACTTTTTTTTTCTCGATGTCATCTAATTTTCTCTCATGAATTAATTAGCAGGTACATGTCTCCAGTATCCAGTGTATGTAGCTAATGGACTCCTCCCATTGGATTCTGAAGAGAAACAGGAAATTTGATCATTTAGACAACCAGCATAATCTTCTTGAGTGTGTAAGTCAATGTTCTTTCTTTAGCATTGATCACATTAATTGTTCTTGAAAATAATTTTACTTGAGATGATTATTCTCCCAAGTAATGAAGTGATTTTGTCATAATATTTAAAAAATAACTCAAAAAAGATTTAGACAATATTACGTCACAATGGGTCCAGTATGAATATGGGCCGACATCAACGAGGCCGAAAAAACAGCGGCAAGGCCTAGCCAACTAGCAAGCCCAACCAGACGATGAGGCCTCGGAGATTTGGTGCAAGGCCCACTAAACGCTTGTCACACACGCCTAATCGGCATCCATCCGTGCCTCTCCCGAAACGACTACAAAATGATAGCATAGGGGGCGCCAGCTAAAACTATGTCAACGAATGGGGGATAAGGTCAACCTTGGCAAGCCGCGACTCCCACAGTTCTACAATAGCACAACCAATCCCAACAAAAGTCAATTAGGCCCGTGTTGGCCATGATTGTCGAAGGTCCCCGCTTCACTAGAAGGTGACAACTGATACTGCTGGCCATTGCGAGCGCTTAGCGGCCAGCAAACCCTGGCTGGCCACCTATTATAAGTTTTCGCGCTCAAGATCCTCCTCTACGGAGCTTACAAATGCCTTCTCCTACAATGGAGAAAGGGATTCCAGGATTTAAAATCTTAAATCCAACATTCATACTCACTTGAAGCCCAAGCTATCCCATGCTAAGCTTCGAATAAACAAATACAATGAGAAATAATCAGCTCTCTTCCCTCCAAAACCGCCATCCTAGCTTGGCGATCCTAGCGAGCCACTCATCATAGTGCACTAAAGGAGCCCGAGCCTTCCCTAATCATCATTCGTGCCCCTTGCATACTTGCATCCGTGCAATCCCCATTACGTTTGACTTTACATTTACATCTTTTCATTCCCTCAGAAAGATTTCTAATTTAAGTATTAGAGTATTTATGGTGGGAGAACCTCTCGCCGTTCTCTAACATCTTATTTATAATTTGTGGTTCACAGGGTCAAGGTTAAGAGGTCCTAAGATCGGACCTGCTCAAGATTGACCCAACACGAGAATCCAAAAGTTTCCTAATCTACACGCTAACCTGGACCTAGGGATGCATCATTGGCACCGTTTGTAAGAATGATAACAAAGTCTAACCACGTGTCACCACATCCACACTTAGTCAGAAGATGATCAATACTAGAGTACAGGTTAATGCGCCAGTGAGGGACACCGCTGACCATAACGATGACCCCTTTGTGGGTAGTCATGTTGGCGACTAGCCCGAGCCACACGCGCGCAAGCTAGTAGTTGACGGAGGCAGTATGAAGTAAATGCTTCAAGTATTATGCGCTTGGGCTGGCATGCAATGGACGTGAGCTCCACCGTAGGACCCCAGGCATTAACCTATAGACAAAAGGGACATGGGGCAAGGACCCCAGTAGTAAGAATAAATAGGCCTGATATCACTGGGGCCCAGGCAGCCGCAGGCAGCAGGGCTTAGACATTAGCTCATAGCATCCGGAGTAGGGAAGCACCAAAGGAAAGCCATGAGTGGTAGAATCCATGCAACTCCCGCAGCGACAAGAGGCCCGTGGCCAAAGGACAGGGCTCCTGCTGTACGCGGCCGCCCAACATGGGCAGCCACCATGACCTGCACACCCCTAAAGAATTTTGAGTTTTGAGACTTCATCAGCACCAAGAGGAGCGAGTCCACCCTTTGGATAGAGGAGAAGGTGGATAAAATACGGCAGCACGTGTTCAAGGGGAAAGCTGGTTGACAGGTGCTCAACTTGAGGTGGTCGCTATTCGCTATAGACATCCGGATGTAGCCACTTTCCCTTAAGTTTAAGATGTCGTCGCTTAATGCGTATAACGAAAGCGCGGATCTGATGGATCACTTAGACTACTTTCGAACGCTACTGTCCTTCCACGGGGTGAGCGAAGCCATTATGTGCAAGTGCTTCCTTATGACGATCAATGGTGACGCCAGGCTCTGGTTCCATGGCCTTCCACCGAACTCCATCCGATCATTTGACAAGCTTGCCGATTGCTTCCTCTACTAGTTTTCTTTCCAGTAGGAGGGAAGAGAAGCAGCCTTGGCACCTCGTCCACCTATGCTAGAAGCCCGAGGAGAGCCTAAAGCGGTTCCTCAACTGCTTCTCCGCAGAAGCTCGCCGAATTCCCTAGCCCTCCGACGATATGAAGCTAAGCGCCTTCAGTGTCATAGTGACAGCTGGGGAGTTCTTCAAGCACTTGGTGCATCAACGCCTCCCAAACCTTTCAAGAAGTTAAGGCCATCGTTAGATCCTACATTGTCGCCGAAGAGGCCATCGAAGTGAAGCGTCTTGAACACGTGGACTAATAGTCGGAAGGTCTGACCGTGAGGAAAAAGAGAAATGGAAACGACGGTCACTCTCGAGAACCTCGTAAGCAGCCGCGATCTAAGCTGAGTGTTCGAAGAGAGTTCAAGCCCTTGGCCCTGACGTCTCTAAACGACACCCGTTCAAATATTTTGATGCAAATTTGAGACGAGAAGTTTTTGAAATGGCCTAGGGCGCCGATGAACCAAGAGGCTGCAAGCTAAATATTGCCATTTTTATCGGTCTCTGGACACAACTAAAGATTGTCGGACCCTACAGAAGGAGATTGAAGACCTGATCTGCCAGGGATCCTTACAAGGTTCTTGAGAAGCTCAAGGCAGGCCCCTGAGGCATCTGACGACGAGGCCAAAGAGTAACTGAGGAACCGTGTAGTCGTGACATCATTAGCATGATTACGAGCAGGTCGGTCAAGAGCAAGGGCCAGTATCAACTCGATGCCGCATCTAGTAGCAAGAGAGTGGGGGTAGGGATAATGACTAATAATATTAGTTTTAGTGACGATGATATGACTCATGTAACCTCTCCTCATTTCGATCCTCTTGTATCTGCCCTCATTTCAGACGGTACGTTGATTACCAGTTGAAATAAGTTTTTATCGATAATGAAAGCTCTCGTAATTTACTGTATCTCGATATATTTTTTAAACTTAGACTAAAAAAGAGTCAGATGAGAGTAGTCGAAGGTCCTCTATATAGCCTAGACAATAAACCAGTGCCCATGTAGGGAGAAATCCAGCTCAAAGTTACGATAGGGACTCACCCGCGTATAGCAACACAAGCGCTTGCGTTCCTCGTTGTTGATCTGTCGTTGGTCAACAACGTCGTTCTGAGCCAACCATTCATGACCACCTTTGGCGCGGTGACGTTGATCCTTCACTTAAAGGTGAAGTTTTTGACTTCATACGGTGTAGGAGAGGCACTAAGTGACCAGATGATGGGACGAATGTTGTACTTGTCCCATGTCGCCCCAACTACTCTCAGTCGGCCAGCAGAGAACCCAGACTTCCGCGACAAGTCCAAGCTACAATAGGCGTAGTCCGGATAATCAACAGAGTTGGTCCCCTTGGACTCCAATGAATCAGAGAAATGCATACACATCGGCAGCTCCTTTTCAGTGCCGGTGTGCGACCAACTCATGAACTTCCTCAGGCAAAACTCTAACGTTTTCACATGGACCCCAGCAGATATGTTTGGAATACCAACCGAAATAATGGTCCACAAATTGGGTCTCGACCGCAATCACAAATCTGTGCGGAAAAAGCATAGGAACTATTCCATCAAAAAGCTGACTGCAATAAGGGAGGAAATGAAGAAGCTGCTTGATGCAGGATTCATAAGGGAGGTCTTGCACCTGGACTGACTGTCAAACGTCGTCATTGCAAAAAAAGAGCAATGACAATGTCAAGGCAGTGTGGAAGAGAAGTGCATGGTAGGAGAGAGAAAGAAGAAGAGAGAGAAGGGCACACACGAAGAGGAGAGAGAAAATACATGATTCAAGTACATCAGAGCATCATTTTTTTTGATTTGCAGAGTATAAAATCAAGACAAATATTATCTAACTCTAACATTTGTCTAATTTTATGTCTAATAATATTTTATTATTATTTAAAAAATTTACTAACATACATGTTATTTTTACGTACCCAATCTATTCATTATGTACATGCATGTATGATTTACTGGTTAATTTGAAAGTTTTCATTCGAGCTTCGTGATTTTTGGAGAATTTTATTATTTTATAAAACTTTATAAAATATCTGATATTGTAAAATTTGATATCAGTATATTTATATGAAAATAGACATAAAACTCACCTCAGGCTGTGCATCGGTGTACACGCATGTTGCTAGGGGACGAGGCCCTGGGGGGTCAATATATGTGTGTGGGACCATAGTAGTCCAAAGCCCAAAGAGTTGACATGTGTGTGAGACCTTGGTAGTCGAAGGCCCTAGTAGGTTGATATGTAATCGAGTGCCAATGATGATATTAGATGACCGAGAATTGTATGTCTAAAATGTAATTAGATAAATAAAACTAACGATGTGAGATGGTTGAGAGCTGTAAGCTAAAATATAGTCAAGATTTAATGATATAAGATGGTTATAATTTACAGGCCTAAAATATAGTTGGAATCCAATGATATGAGATGGCCAACAGTTGCAAGCCAAAAATATAATCAGGATCTAATGATATGAAATGTTTAAGAGTTGTAGACCTAAACTATAGCCGGTATGATAAAAAAGTGGTGAAATTTTGTATGCCTAAATTGTAGTTGATAATGATGAAAAAGTGACCTACAGATGAAAAGGTAATCGAGAATTATAAGCATAAACTGTAACCAATAGTGATAAAAAAGTGGTCGAGAATTATAAGCCTAAAATATAATCAGAAGTCGATAAAATATGATGGCTTAGTGCTGTTGGCCTAAAACGTAACCGTTATGATGTGTAGATTCTAATTTTAATTTGCATCTGCGGTGGGTTTGCAGTGGGTTTTCAATATATGTGGCAGAGTATGAGAGCACAATTTGTTATGAATATATTTCGGTAAGACTGTGTAATTGGATCAAATATTTGTTTTTAGCCATTAGATTTGGTTTAAGAGTTGATGAGTTGACTTTTGATTTCGACAAATTAGATTTGTTGTCTGTTCCAATATTTGATCATTCATGTGCTCTCCGTTTGATTTATATACACTATTTTATAAATATATATGACAATACTTGCTGAGTTATAGGTTAACGATTTCTACTTTCTCCCCTTTAGAGTAGAATGTTTGGATCTACTACAAGAGATGGGCAGGATTTGGCGCGGTATAGCATTTTCTAGTAAGTATTTTATTCATACAATTCAAATGGAGCCACTCATGTTTGATTATCTGATTCGGGGTTTGATTGGGTTGTACTCGGGTCATGGGGTCGCCAAGCATGTGCTTTGATTCATGTATGGAAAACTTACGATTTTTACCCCTTTATGTAAATTAGTTGTGTTATTTTGTGATTTTTTTCCATATGGCTATTCGTAGGGTAGGTCACATATTTTGTTCGGATGATTATGTGATGAGATTCTGTGCAGGTGAGATTATATAGGATTTGGTTACACCTAAAATTTTAAAATTTAGCATTATTATTATTATTACTTAAAATTTAATTTTATTAGTAATAATTAATTTAACCTTGAGGTTGTGACAATTTTTTTTTTTTGTTTTTTGTATTCATAACCAATCAACATAAATATTACAGCTTAGCCAACTATTTACATTTTACAAAGTGGAAGATATACTCATTGTATAATGCTTTATTCATACCTTTCATGAAAATTACAAAAATCTAGTAGATGATACATAAAACAATGGTTTTTTGTAAACCATTTTGTTCCAAAAAACCTACAAAATAAATATTTTCATTATAGATGGAATCTACAAATTGTTTTGTTCGTCAAAATTTTACTTAACCCCAAATCCCATTTCAGTCAATCTTTTTCTATCAACAATTGCAATTCATTTATCTTATTGAAACACAAACTCATAACATTAGCATTGTACATCTCGTGAAGAATCAGCACCACAATTGAAGAAATTGAATGATAATCCAAACAGAAATGAGTATCTTCAAAAATATTCACCACAGTACAAAAATATTACCACAAAATAAATATGAACCAATAAAATAATAATAATAATAATATTTCATTACTTGGAACATTAAGTATCATCAACAAAGGTGAGATCATGGGTGAGAGAGTGGGTTGCAAAGGAGTGGCGACGGTTTGCCAATTGGCTGCCATCCAAAGGTGTGAGATTCACAGAAAGAGGCAATGGCGAGAGGCTGAGAATAAAAGAACGAAAATGAGATTAGGGTTTGTGCCCTTTGATTTTCATTACAGAGAGGCGATGGCATGAGGCTAGACTAAAGAGTTATATATAAGAATTTACGCTTACTTTTTTCACAAATGATGTTAAAATTATTGGGGTCACTCCCGAGTGACACGTCCGCAGACTCCAGAGGAACAATGGACGAGGACTCCTTGCGTCTTTGGGACGAGGACTCCTTGCGTCTTTGGACGAGGACTCTTATGCGTCTCTTGGACGAGGACTCTTGATTGTCATTTCCGAGCACAGTAGACGAGGAGCCTATTATCGTAGACGTTGACTCTGTCTCGTAGGCCTGCAGTAGCCGTTTCTGCAGACTGCGCTGATTGGACGTTGCAGAGGGGGCAACTTTCCAGGTGGCAGGACTGTCATCTGACATGCCAGGCCTGCGGATGACATGACAGTCCTGCAACATATTTCTCCACCCTACCGGCAGAATGGTGTCTGTAGGGTGGCAGTAGGATGGCTGTCGTCCTAGCTGGCAATCCAGGCTGGCATCCTGGGAGTGTATATATTCAGCACTTGTGGCTCTTGCTCAGCTAGCGGTAATTTTTGTAAAGGAGTGAGCATTGAGAGAGCTGTGTGGGCAAGTCTTGTAGAGAGAGAAAACAATTGTAGAGAGAGGCATACACTTGATTCTTTTCGTTTGAGCTTGAGTAGCTAACGATTGTAATAATCTTCTTATAGTGTATTTTTTGGTGGTTTTTCTCTTGGTTGAAGGAGGGTACTTCTACGCCAAAATCTCTTTGTGTGTTCTCGATTTCTGTTGTCTTTGTCTTGTTTGTCCGAGAGCTTTTCTCTGTTGCTGTCCGAGAACTCTGTTCCGCTCGGTCACCATGACTTTCTCGTGTTTTATGCCAACAATTGGTATCAGAGAGTCAGGTTGTTTGCACGGAGATCTTTATTTATTATCAGAAATGGAGTTTGGTACCAAGATGATCTGTTTAAACGGTTCAAACTTTGACATCTGGCAGAGCAAAATGTCAGACTTACTTTTCGTCAAGTCTATGCACGATCCAGTCTTCTCCTCAGAAAAACCGTCGACGAAAACGGACGAGGCCTGGGCGTTGGAGCACAAACAGGTGTGCGGGTTCATCAGGCAGTTTGTGGACGAGAACGTGTACAACCACGTTCGAAGGGAGACAAATGCTAAAGCCCTTTGGGAGAAGCTGGAGAAGCTTTTCGCCTCCAAGTCTGGTAACAATAAAATCTATCATTTGATGAGGCTTGTCCATATCCGGTACAAGGACGGATCCTCTGTTGCCGACCACTTAAAAGACAGTAACCTTTTCACACAGATATCTGTAAATTCTAATGAGGAAATAAATTAGGGCGAAGGGAGATAAATTGATTCTATATTCTTCAAGAAAAGAACTTTATATATAAATTCAGATACGTCTGTGATATTTATTTTTATATTATAAAATCGTAAAATAACATGATAATTTTAATGATCTGCAAGATATTTTAATTTTTCAAAATTTTTTTACAAACAGTGGGTCAAAAAACAAACACAATTTGTTCATTAACTTAATTGTTTGGTGATAAGGTACATTAGCAATGAAAATAGATACATATAAATATGTAGACTCTGGTGGGTGTGACTGAGACTGAAAGAGAGAAAGGTGAAATATTCTTGGGACACCATATCACTTATCTATTTATCTATGCTTATATAAATTCATCCATTAGTAAGAATGAATGGATGAGATGTCACATTTTTCCAAATGTATCCCCTTAGAATCGGTTAAAAATACTGAGGGATGAGAAAAGGGACCATACCACAAGGCAGCAACGAGCAGCACAATCCGGAAACGTGGAAAACCTTTGGTTCATGCAATGGGAATCAATGTCCCCACAGGTCTGCTCAATGCCCGCCCTCACTTGAAAAGAAATGGTATCATATTCTTCCACAGAAAATTATATTATTAATCAATAAGGATAGCGGCATCAAATATCCCCACATATGCAGAATACTCAAATAATACTAATGATAGCCATCAGACAGGAAATGTTCTACGTGTAATGATAGTCATTGCAAATCAATTTCTAAACTTCGCAAGGATACTAGAAAAGCATTCTTGACTTGGATATGAGCAGCCTTGAGTTTTGACAATCTAGTTGGCCTACTAATTGATAGGAGCTGAAACTAATATCATGAGGTTTTGAAAACTGTTGTTCCATTTAACTGAAACTTTGGGAAAGCGTTTCCTTTTTCTCTCCCTTAGAAAAGACCCGCATAGGATACAGCATAAATGGAATGACAATTTTACTAGAGCATGAGCAGCCTTCAGTTCTGAGCATTTCCTACTCAGGAATGCAACTAGGCATGAATCTGTCTAATAAACCAGCTGTTATTGTTTTTCTTTTATACCACGGCATACCAACCAGAACTGATTTTTGAAAACCCTAATCAATTCTAATAACATGTTCAAAAGTTCTATTGCTTCATCAAACGCTCAAAACTCTGGCCAGAGGTCCACAACTATGTTGGGTTATGGGTCACTCCCGTGTGGGTCCATACCCACTAGATGTGGCGGATGGAGGTAAATATCCTCACCGCATGAAGAAAGATCGAGTTACGCCTGTTGGGCGCTCGAGCCGCAAATTCCAGTGTGCCTCCACTCGCTGTGCGCTCTGATGGCGCTCGAGCTTGGGCCTGCGCCTGTTGTGCGCTCGATAGGCGCTCGAGCGCGCGCCGTTTATATAAAACGCGCACTTTGCGTTTTTAGGTCATTCCAATCAAATTGAGCGCTGTTCCAGAAGAGAAAAAGGGAGAAAAGAGAGAGAAGAAGAAGAGGAAGATTTTCAATCAAGTTTCAGTCTTCGGTAATCACACGTACGAGTTCTTGCTGTTGAGAATAACATCTGTCGGGTTTTATCTCTACTCTTGCTCTTTATATTTCTTGTACGGGCTGCCCAAAGCTAATTGATATTTATTCTTGGGATTTGGGGTTTGTGTAACCGAATAACTGCTGCTAGTGAAAAATTTCGGACTCCGTGTCCCGTGGTTTTTCTCCCTCGTTTCATAGGGAGTTTTCCACATAAAAATCATGTATTTATTGTTTGTGATTGCTTATTATGTACTTGCTATCATCTACTATGTATTTTCTCGCGATTTAAACAAGCTTTTAATTCTAACAAGTTGTATCAGAGATTTTGGTTCATGTTGGGTATTGTGACTTGTTTGAATCGATGGAGGCTGGAAATACGATGATGTGTTTGATTGGCACGAACTATGATATTTGGCGCAGCAAGATGAAGGACTTGTTGTTTGTGAAATCGATACATCATCCGGTATTGTGATGTGTTTGATTGGGTTTTTGAGCATGAGCAAGTTTGTGGTTATATTCGGTAAATTGTGGATGATAATGTATATAACCACATCCGGAATGAGACACATGCAAGAACTGTCACGAACACGAACCAAGCAGGTCAATTTAAATAACTGATTATAATTTCTAAAATCTAAAATCCCAATTAATTTTTAGTTGCCAATAATACCAAGTCCCAAAATTCGGGTGTGACAAACCAAATATACGCTCAACAAAATTAAAATCTTCACAGGACCTCATCGAACAACCGTCCGAACAATATAATTACGACCTGCTCTACAATCCAC
>JAOVVI020013096.1:0-10588 GCA_028571085.2 Nepenthes alata | reverse complement strand
CTCATGATAAAACGGTTTCGATCATCCAAGAACTTGATTCTCGCCTGAATCACCTGTCCCCTTGATCCTGTGTGACCCAGGACTTTAACCACAATAGCATGGCTTACCTGGGACTCCATGCCACAATACTGTCAGATTCTGGAAAATGAGCACAAAAAGGGTTTGTCATGTTACTAATACAGAAAGAAAGACATCGATGAAATGAGTCAAAAAAAAAAAAAGTGCATATATAGGAGCAATGTCATTCCACATCAAGTGACAACTAGCATGCAATCTGAGAAAAGCAAAACAACCAATTATCCAGCTTTCACACATTTTAATGCTTCTTCAGAGGCTTAAAAATCAGTATGAGATCAAAATTTAGTGACTCCATCAATTGAACATGCCCTGCTTTTGGTAAGTGACCTTAGTGTGCAATTACCGATAGTAGGCAATGTTTGGATGAGGCACTAATGAAGACTTGAGTACAGAACATATTTCAAAAGCCTTACCCTCAACTTTACACTTGATTAAGCACTTTGACTGGAAAAGCCCTAGTGGTCAAGGTTAACAAGGTATATATGGGTGAGGCAGATGGTAAAAATCCCACTTCTAGTAGGACATCGAGGCTTCATGCATTGTTTGGAGCCAAAATATGGAGTTTCAAAACACTTTCGCAAGTCTTACTTAATTGGTTCATTCAAACCACAATTTATGTTCTCATAAACTATTAGACATAGAAATTTAGGATCCCCAATGCTAAGTGTATTCCTTAGGCTTACAGACATGACAAAAGGCACTGTGACATCTAGTAGGAATGTGAGCCCAGAATTCAATATTTGAAGTACTCAAGATAATAAATCCGTCTGTTTCTAGGGGATCAAGGACAGACTCAAACTCACATCCAAGTTTGCTTGTCACAATGCGAAGAACTAACTCAATTATAAGAGCGTAAGTGTAATAGACAAAAACGCCAGATTTGACTCTATTAAAAGGTCGTTTACTAAATTCAACTGGCGGGAAGATGGGGGAATGCCAATTGAACTACAGCTTATTGACAGCATTGCACCTTTCTAACCACAAAGTTCCAGACATTTAGCACTACTGCCTCTCCATCTTATGGGAAGATTAACAAGCCAAGAAAGGCATTATAGAAGTTCTTTTAGTATCCATACCCCAACATCAACAGATTCAGAACAGTTTTATATTCAGTAAAGCGAATGCATACAAACAAGCACAAGATGTCACATTATGCCTGTTCAAAGAACAAGAACGTGGAGTTTCCAAAAAAAAAAAAAACAAAAGCAAAGATAGAATGAAAAACAAAACACCATCAAGATTTGCTAAAAACTGAACTGCTAAAAACACCATAATGCATGTTCATACAGAATTAGTATCAGTATACATATTTTTTCTATATACAGAAATTAACGAAATTATTGTATTTGATCAAGCAAATACAAATTTAAATTTGTATACAAAGACCAAAAATCCAGATTTAAATCCGTATTTTTTCAAACTGTATACAAATTTAGCGCAAAAATCCATATTTAAATCTAGAGCACAAATCTATATACAAATTTAGTGCCGTGTTTTTTCTGTATATAAAGAGCAAAAATAAACAATTTCTGTATACAAAGAACACAAATAGACTAATCGGTAATTTTTTATTTTTATTTTTCAAACTTTGTAATGGAAAAAAAAATTCTATTAATGGCACAAATATTGTTACCGCAACCAAATTAGGGAAAAATATTAACGAGAAAAATAAATAAACATTATTTTGTTTTTCAAATTTTGTGAAGTAAAAAAAAATTAATGGGAAAAATATCATTACTTGCTCTTCGACCTCAGTTAATGTCGCAAAATATAGAAATATACAAAAGGATTCTTGCTGAGCAGCAACAACGGTTCTCCAATCCCTGCCATTCGGAGGACTGAGATATGCAGAAAGAGGCGACGGCGTGTGACTGAGAGGATAGGGGATTAGGGTTTGAGAATTGAGATAGAGACGAGAGGGCTTGAGAAAGTGAGAGTGTGACAGAACGGATCCTTAACCTGTAAAGATCTTCCGTCAATAAACAAAAAGGACTAATATTCACAAAATCTACAGAAATTTTGGTAGAATTTCTTCTGTAAATTGGATAAGACCCAAAAATAGAACCTGTATCAATTATACCTGTACAAGCACACAACTAATCCAGTACCATAATATTCACCTACAACACACATACACAGGACCGCAAATGGCCATATCACTCATGGCTCAAATAATATAATCCTATCCACTAAATCCAAAAAATACATAAGAGATGTCGTCTAAAATCTTCAGATAGCCAAAACAAAATAACAGAAGCAGCTATAACCATATCGAAAACCTGTGGAAGCATAAATCTCTGTTTCATCACATGTATCATATACATTTCATATACAAGATCCATATGCATATAATCCATATACAAAATTCGGTATTTACATTCAAGTCATTTCCTTCTATGGTCTCCAAAATATCTTCAAGTCTTCAAAGATCTCTAGGCAAGGCCTTAACTATTCATTCTCGTCTGGCACTAACTCATCTGGAGAAAAAATAGTAAAACAGTGAGCCGAAACCCAACAGTGTACCATAAAACATGCAAGTAATGCGTTTTCATGCAGAATAGAAATCACGATAATATCGGAAGAACAGAACATACATTCGATATAATAGAAATCACGATAATATCAGAAGAACGAAAATGTCCATGAAAATAGGAAGAAAGTATAATTTCATTTAAACAGGAATCAGAGTTCATAAAATAGTTCCAATTCTTATTCTCTTTTCAGAAATTCTAGTTCGATATCCTGGGGACCAAACTAATATACCTTACTAGTTAAGGGGACGAATAATCGAGGATAGATTGTATTCAATTCACACAATCAAAGGCCGATAATTCGATAGTATTGTTCTCAATTCGATGGTTCAATAGTTTGATAGTCCAAAGGTTCAATAACTTATCTTCGATTACCACCATAATGTTCTAAGGCATGCCAGAGAACCTTATCTTACTATAAGATAGTCCTAGGTCTAATTTTCTTACTGATTACTTAAATTTAGAGCCCTTGTTCAAAATTCTATAATTAAATTCATCATATTTCAAAGCCAGGTCCAAACTCGTGTAGTCAATTCTTCAGACGATTTCAGAAGACTTCCATAGTTTGATAACATAGTTGCACGTAGAGTTTTCGGATACAAATCGTTTGATAAACGTATCAAGGCAACGATTAACATTTAACATCATCAAAATTCTAAATTTCTAACGTAAATTCCTCAATTTTCGTGCTATGGTATTGGGCAAAATTTCCAAACAATAAACAGACACAAAACACGGGTCGAATTACAAAATCGATGTTATAATTCATAATAAATACATATGACATGAATTAAACCCAAATTTACACCGCAATTTTGAGCTAGGGTTTACAGTACGCTATCTGAACATGAAACAAAAGCAAGAGGTGAGCCAAATCATGAAATCGGAGCCACAATGCATGATAATCATGTATAAACATCAAGATTAGCCGTATATTTATCAGAAACATACAATAATCGCGATAAATCATGAAGGGTGAGGGTTTCAAAGCGTAAAAACAAAAATAGAGAAATCAAAATGCAGTAAAAACGGAGAATAACATTGAAGATACACTTGCCTTAACCCGAGCTACCGTTTTTCTTATTTAGATTGAAGTAGAACGGCCAAAATCTCCCTCCTTCTTCCCTTTTCTCCTCTCCCTCCTTCGCTGTTCTTCGTTCGTGCTCTGCCAAACCCTCCCCCAATTCCCCTTTTTATAAACGAAATGAGGGTCGAGGGCTGAAAAGTCGAGCGCGCGCTCGAGCGCCCAGCGAGCGCACCCATGCGGGGTGTTCTCGCTCACCAGCTCGCTCGAGCGTGCGACGAGCGAGCCATCCTCCGGGGCCAATCTGGAATTTGCACTTGTTGTTAGGCTCAAGCCAGCAGCGAGCGCAACTCTACTACTTGCTACACTCTGGCTTGTTTCCCACTTTTTTTCAATTTTTACTTATCCAAACTTAATTGTACCAATTTGATTACTAAAATTGCAATGTTTTGGAATTCAAGTCGTTACATTCTTCTCCACTTATAGAAATTTTCGTCCTTAAAATTTAACGAACTCCAAATTTACTTAAATCAATGAAATCTTTCTAACATTCTCAAATCATTTTCAGATCAAGGTAGTTATCCTAAAACCCTAGATCCCCAAATTATTCCATTCCTCATCATTTGGCATGTCCTGTAAGGATCCAATTCCACAAGGTCCGAAAGCAAACTTATTTCATTATCTACTTTTCTAACTTAATTTCAAACCTTAAACAAGCAAAGTGCCTCATTTCATTTCATGCTAAACCTCGACATTGAGCATTTTCTCTGGACATAAACTTAAACCATAATGTATATGCAGATTCATTACTCTTCCGCTAAGCGCTCTGATCAATTTCTCTAACTCTAAGTTATCTAATTACCATTTACTGTCACGATCTCAACCTAACATCCTAATTCCTCTATCAAGCTCAGTTAGGACTCCGATATAGGTCTCAAACCAAAATCAGATATCCAAGGCAAGATACTTTGCATCCTCCTCGTTTCGTTGGTAGGTCATCAAATTGACATTTCCCTAAGATTAATACTCTGTTCTGAGTTCCCAAACCCAATTATGCAGTAACCATGATTAAAATTGACTTTTTAGATATCCATTTTACGAAATAATTCTCATTGATCCTCAATTTACCACAGAACAAGAGATCCTAACTATGATAGTCATCATAAATTTGATACAATTTTAGATCGTTATCCAAAATTCTCAAGACCTTAATGATCAGCAACCTCACAACCTCAAAACCCTTACACTAAGCAATTTCAGATCTTATTGGCATACCTAGGAGCCAACTAATTCAACCTGAACGCATCCTCCAAAATCTTGATTAGTGGGTTGTTCTGATATAAATCCACAAGGGCTTCCCAACTTAGAAATACATCCTATTTCCCAAACATTTGATCCTGCTCACAATCTACCTTTCACATTTCTTGCAAAGCACCGAAGGCATATCAAGTCCAAAGATTCCTAACTTCAATCACCTATACTAAGTTTGCTTCCTTAATAATATCAGGGCCTATCTTCACAATCCTTAAACAGATTAATCCACTTTTAGTCTCCTAAGGCTACCTCTCCGTCATAACATAACTATTTTAATTTTTAAAATTATTAGGTCGAAATTATCTTCGAGGTAACTTCACAAATTCTTAAATAGAGACTTTCGATATCGACTATCAATCTTAACGTTCACCTTCCTCGAAAGATATTGAGATCCACCTATTACAGCCCTTAACTCTTTAGATTCTCAAATTATTAATTTCTCCCAAAGCATTATCCATAAATCCTCAAGGCAAAAGCCTCATCACAAGGTCTCAATTATGGGTGAAACAATTTCAAACTATGGACTCCTCCCCCACTTTGCTTGTGGGTGATTACCTGTCGATATAGAATTAATAAAATTCTAATCCTTCTCGAGAACATTACTATCTATGCTAAATTACCAGGCCCGTTAGTTAATCGTACTTTCCAGAGGGTCCAAGGCTTCCTCAATGGCACCTAATCAATGTTCCTTCAATTTCATACAAATCTTTAGAGACTAATGTCACTTTCAATCGCCTCTAAATCGCCCCTTAAAACAAGTCAGCTTATATACTTTCAAAACTTCCATAGCTAGATTCTCGAACGGCCACCTACTGACTTAAAAGAAAAGTAGTCCCATTTTCTAATTAGGCTCGACGCTTATCGTTTATTCGATCAATTTTGCCTCTCGTTCAGAATGCATAACCTTATTACAGGGCATCATATTCTCTCGATGTAATTCACACAAGTATCCTCAAGCACCATCTTAATTTTTGAAAAGATCTACATAACCCAAAAAGATCCCAAAGAGGTCAACATCTCTAAGGTAAAATCCACAAATTCTTGATTATGACTTGTATAAAACACAACTAAGACAATCATTCCAAAAGTTCAGCACAATTCCTAATTACCATTGAAACTTCAACATTTAGCAACTTAATATTCCATTGTCAAGCCAATTTATTCATTCCAACCAGACTACCCAATTTTCACAATAATCTGACTAAAATCCAAGGACCTCACCGTTCGATCAACCTCGAGCAAAATCACAAGAGTTCTCTTTTCATGTTTTCATAACTACACAGCTCTAATAGCGGAACCGGTTCATAGTGACCCTTCACCTATCTTATGAATATCTTGATCTTAAAGACTCCCAATCATCAAATCATTAACTTCTTGGTTAACCAAACTTTTAAAATTCAACAAATATCCTTTCAATTCTACTTAAATCCTCAAGATCATTGCCAATTTTAGCACAACCTTAACAGCAAATTTATTTATCAGTCTGAAGGTAAGGTAGGTTAACCTTTTCTTTTAACAGTTTCCTCTAATTTCCTTATCCACCTAATGACCTTCCAGGTATAGCCTAATATGCCATCTATACTTAGCACGCACCTTATTACATAACTTGCAAGCACCACCATATCAATTCCATCACCTCTCTTGCGACTCATCTGATATTTTAAAACCCATGATCCTAATTGCAAATTAGATTACTCTTTTCTAAATTATCAATTCTAGTGTGGCAATTTGCCAACCAAATCACCTTAGCATCTCATTAAAGTTAATTATTCACAAATCCAAACCGAACATCAAAATTCATAATCCCCCAATCAAGCAAAACAGAAATCAAAACTCCATAATTAAGAAAATACCTTCACCCACACTTGGGGGTGTCTCGACGTCTCCATAATTATTCTTATCTTTTCTCAACTTAAAACAGTTCCATATGAACCTTCAATTCAATTCAAATCGATTTGCCGAAGCCCGAAATCAATATCAGTCTACTTGTCATGGTATATCCTATAACCAAAAACATTACAGTGTTAATAAACCTCAAGATATTCGATGACAAGGAGGACTAAAATTAATCAGAATAATTCAACAGTAATCCTAAGTTCAGTTCATCAGGATTTCGTTTAATCCTATCTATTCCTTATCTCATCTCAATCCTAAAACAATTATAACTTAAACCTGAAACCTAAGTCAATAAACCGAGGCCTAAGGTCAATGTCAATCAACTGAATCACTACGTCCTAACTCAGGTCAATTATAACTTATGCAAGCTGAAACCTCTAAGGCCTTCCAACCTAACCCAATCATTCAAGACCTTTACTGATCCTATTTAATCAATCATAATCATTTCCCAAGCTTCCGCATACGATTCAAATCTAATCCTAAGGCGTCTCATTTTTCTGATACCAATTGTGACGCAACAGATCCTTAACCTATAAAGATCTTTCGTCAATAAACAAAAAGGACTAATATTCACAAAATCCAGATAAATTTTGGCATAATTTCTTCTATAAATTGGATAAGACCCAAAAATACAACATGTATCAATTATACCTGTACAAGCACACAACTAATCCAGTACCATAATATTCACCTACAACACACATACACAGGACCGCAAATGGCCATATCACTCATGGCTCAAATAATATAATCCTATCCACTAAATCCAAAAAATACATAAGAGATGTCGTCTAAAATCTTCAGATAGCCAAAACAAAATAACAGAAGCAGCTATAACCATATCGAAAACCTGTGGAAGCATAAATCTCTGTTTCATCACATGTATCATATACATTTCATATACAAGATCCATATGCATATAATCCATATACAAAATCTGGTATTTACATTCAAGTCATTTCCTTATATGGTCTCCAAAATATCTGTAATTCTTCAAAGATTTCTAGGCAAGGCTTTAACTATCATTCTCATCTGGCACTAACTCATCTTGAGGGAAAACAGTAAAACAGTGAGCCGAAACCCAGCATTGTACCATAAAACATGCAAGTAATGTGTTTTCATGCAGAACAAAAATCACGATAATATCGGAAGAATAGAACATATATTCGATAGAACAGAAATCACAATAATATCAGAAGAACGAAAATGTCCATAAAAACAGAAAGAAAATATAATTTCATTTAAACAGGTATCTGAGTTCATAAAATAGTTCCAATTCTTTTTCTCTTTTCAGAAATTCTAGTTCAATATCCTGGGGACCCAACTAGTATACCTTACTAGTTAAGGGGACGAATAATCAAGGATAAATTGTATTCAATCCACACAATCAAAGGCCGATAATTAGATAGTATTGTTCTCAATTCGATGGTTCGATAGTTCGATAGTCCAAAGGTTCGATAACGTATCGTCAATTACCACCATAACGTTCTAAGACTTGCCGGAGAACCTTATCTAACTATACGATAGTCCTAGGCCCAATTTTCTTACTGGTTACTTAAATTTAGAGCCTTTGTTCAAAATTCTATAATTAAATTCATCATATTTCAAAGCCAGGTCCAAACTCATGTAGGCAATTCTTCAGACGATTTTAGAAGACTTCCATAGTTCGATAATATAGTTCCATGCAGAGTTTTCAGATAGAAATCGTTTGGTAAACGTATCAAGGCAACGATTATCATTTAACGTCATCAAAATTCCAAATTTCCAACGCAAATTCCCCAATTTTCGTGCTATAGTATCGAGCAAAATTTTTAAACTATAAACAGACACAAAACATGGGTCGAATTACAAAATCGATGTTATAATTCATAATATATACATATAACATGAATTAAACCCAAATTTACACCTCAATTTCGAGCTAGGGTTTACGATACGCTGTCCGAACATGAAACGAAAGCAAAACGTGAGCCAAATCATGAAATCGGAGCCACAATGCATGATAATCATGTATAAATATCAAGATTATCCATATATTTATTACAAACATACAATAATCGCGATAAATCATGAGGGGTGAGGGTTTCAAAGCGTAAAAACAGAAATAAAGAAACCAAAATGTAGTAAAAATAGAGAATAAAGTTGGAGATACACTTGCCTTAGCCCGAGCTACCGTTTTTATAACATAGATCGAAGTAGAACGGCCAAAATCTCTCTCCTTCCCTTTTCTCCTCTCCCTCCTTTGCTGTTCTTCATTCGTGCTCTGCCGAACCCTCCCCCAACTCCCCTTTTTATAAACGAAATGAGGGTCGGTGGCTGAAAAGTCGAGCACGCATTCGAGCGCCCAGCGAGCGCACCCATGCAGGGTGTTCTCGCTCGCTAGCTCGCTCGAGCATGCGGCAAACGGGCCATCCTCTGGGGCAAATCTAGAATTTGCGCTTGCTGCTGGGCTCGAGCCAACAGTGAGCGCAACTCTACTACTTGCTGCACTAGGCCCTATTTTTCACTTTTTTTTTCGATTTTTACTTATCCCGAACTTAATTGTACTAATTCGATTACTAAAATTGCTATGTTTTGGGAATTCGGGACGTCATAGAGCGAGAGAGAGAAAAATTATTGATCAGCAGTGGCAACGGTTCTCCGGTCCCCTGCCATCTGAGATTTGCAAAGAGAGGTGACGGTGAGAGGCGACGGCAAGGATTAGGGTTTTCAAAACTGAGAGGCAGACGAGAGCATTTGAGAGGAGATTTTGGCAACATCTTGAAATTTTCAAATAACAATCTCGGTCGTTCCCGTGTCTCCAAATCGACGGCCCATATTTTTATTTTTTTTATTTTGAAATTAAATCTCGACCGTCCATGTGTCCCAAATTAGACAGCCTAGATTATGTCAAAATATGGGCCGTTGGATCATTACATTTAAACCGACGGCCCAGATTTTAAAGAACATTTTAAATTTGGGTCGTCGATTAATGGACGGCCCAAATATGTCCAATCAACGTTTTAAAAAATAAAAAAATAAATAAGTGAAAATCTGGGCCGTTGGTTTCATCCCCCCAGTTGGCGATCAACCATTTTGTCTAACATCGTGATTTTCATTCTTGGTTATCCGATTTTAATCACTGGCCTTTCTTTCTATGGAATCATTGTTGTCTTTCTTCTCGATACTCTTACATGGCGTGGTTTTGGTCCTTCTGGGTTTCTTCTCGTCGTCACCTACTTTGTTGTTGTAAGTTATGGGTAAATGATTTTTTGGGGGGTATTCTCAGATACCATGAGTATGAGTTTCAGGTTTTGTTCAGTCTTAGTGAGGGTTCATGTTTTTCATTTGGATTTGCATTAGTTTGGCTTTGGCAGCCTGCAATTGGTTAGTTTTTGCTGATCTGCCATTCGATGTGGCTTTATTGAATGTAGTTTGAGGGAGTTCTTCACTTACTCATAAGTGCCACAGCTAATTGATGAGCATTCATTTTTTTCAGTAATTAGGAGGATGAGCATGCCTTCTTGTTATACAATTTCCCAGTGAAATAAGATCTTCATTTAATACTGTAAATGTCATATTTAGATATGGATATTAAACATTTCCTGTTTAGGTCAGGTAAATGCCTCACAAAAGAGATGATCGCTGAAGTAGCATGAATCTAAACTATATTGTCCTAGTTACAGTGAATAACTAATTGCAATGAAAGTAAACTCAACCTAGTCACAGTCAATAATTCAGGGGCGCTCTATCACGCGGGCACCCT
>JAOVVI020013095.1:0-11984 GCA_028571085.2 Nepenthes alata | reverse complement strand
TTCAAGATGGAGTATCCGTTACACACCCGAGAATGACTCTCTCTCACCGGTGGTGCACTCCTCTCTTCTTTTTTCACCATTAGATTTTACTTCCTTACACTTTATCGTGCTCAGATGCTCTCTCACTCTCGCACTCACAGCCTCACCCTCTTACATGCCCTGCATGCGTATATATGGTGGTCTATCCGGAGGCTTTCAACCAATAGGCTGGTTAAGTGTGGTCAAATGCCTACCACCTGCTCTGCAACCTGCCAACAGCTTTATCCACCAACTCTGTAACCTACCTCCTGTACAGACGGTGCATGCGCAGCAGGTCTGTCACCTGTTCTGCTGACCAGCAACTTGCTGCCAGCTATCCACAACGTCCTCAGTCGTTGCTGCAGTCATGTCCCTTGGCCGTCTACGTCCATTGGTTATCACAAAAGTTTTTCGACGTTCCTTGGTTGATTTCATACCAGTAATACTAACTTGTAAATTCTTCATTCCCAAACTTAGCCGGTCAACCTTTCGTTGACCGTCCTTTACAGGCATCCGGTCAACCTTCCTGTTGACCGTCTTTGCTACCCGTCCGTCATCCAAGAGTATTCATGTAGCTCTCAGACGGTCAACCTCCTGTTTACCAGATTCAGCTGGCCGTCCACCGGTCAATTTTCATTGGCCGTCTTTTCCTTCCAGTTGGTCAACGATGCACCCCGATGACAAATTAGTTTGTTGAATCACCTATAAGAGAATAACCAACCCCAACAATTTATTGATAATTTTTATCCAATATTTCATTGATTTTCTCAGTCTCATGAATCTCAGTATCAACCAATCGACAACAATAGTTCTTAGTAGTTGTCACTCATGGATTGGCCACAACACAAAAAATTTTTAATTCTGTCTATTACTGTAGAGGTTCTTAGTGGGAGGAAAGAAATCTCATTGCTTGATCTTACTCATCCTTGCAAATAATTTGATACTTTTTTTATGATAAATTGAATATTTTATACAATAATTGTAATCAAATTTATGTCGAAAATAGTGAAAAGTTGACAGGATGAAAATTGAATGGTGGGTTATGAGAAGGCATGATCGTGATGACAACTATTGGTAAGACAGCATGAAATGTGTGGGGTACGGCAGTTATTTTAGGATGGAGCAAAGGATATATGACGATGAAGGCATGAAAGTGAGTAGATACCAAACGGAAGAAGAAATCCAAGTTAACAAGCAAATGTTTTCTTAAATCCGTACGTTTTCGCCTCCTGCCGTTCGAGGAAAATATCACCTCCCCTCCCCCCCCCCCCAAAAAAAAAAACCATTTATCAATTTTTTTCAAACAAATATTTTTACTTTCTAATTTTAGATGTTTATTGCCCATGTAATTTTTTTACTAAATTTGTCATATATATACACACACTAAAGCTCTTCAATTGTAGTTTCCGTTTCATTTACTAAAGCTCTTTAATTCTTTTGTCTTGTGGGTGACCCTTGGTTGTTTCCCATCAACACTTTTTTTAGGTTCTCTTTTTTGGCTTTATAAAATTTAGTATCAAAGACACAGTGATAAGGATGACATTACTATTTCTCAATATTTTGAGCATCATTCTTCCAGCTCCCTTACTTCATGCAGCTCATCAACTTTCAGTTGGACCCCAGACATATATCTCCAATATACTACATAGCTTCCTCACATTCTAAAAATATATATTTTCTAATATACTGCTACTCACGTTCTAATTTTTAATGAATAATATTGTGAATATTTGAGTTCTCATATTAAAACAATTTTTTTTCTCATAAGATTTGTAGGATATTATTGAGTATGGATAGGAAGATCGGACACATGCTGAGAGCATTACAGCTTGGACTGACAAGATGAAAAATAAATAAAAGGAGAATGTGAGTTAAATGTTATCATATTATGATTAATTCAACAAAGTGTGAGTAAGTCTATATATCCCATAATTTTTAGGATTAAGAGGTCAAAAGTTGCATGGGAAATCCACAAAAAAGAATTCAAATGCCCAAAGAAAGCAATCTCCACCAAATTATGAAATTTACGAAGAGATTTTGATAGCCTCTCAATGAAATAATAGAGAATTGTTTTTCTAGAGTAGCTAAAATTGTTGATTATGTCAAAAGTTACAGCAATTTTATTCTAGAGAAGAAAATTATTAAAAAATGTTTTAGAATTTTACCCCAAAAATTTGAACATGTAGTTGCTGCAATGAAGGAGACTAAGAACATATCAAATCTTACTGTATATGACCGAATCGGCTCACTCAAAACCCATGAATAGAATGTAAACAAGTGTTTTGTTCAAATGATGGAGCATGCTTTTCAAACCAAGATGAATTTCTCAAATTCGATATTACCACGATGAGCGCAACAAGAATCAAGTAAAAGCAATTACCAATGTTTCCATTTTGTCGGTAGAGGATGTGGTAAACAAAGCCCTACCAAAGGTCGAAGCCATAGTAGAGGCAAAGGCTAAGAAAATTTTTGACATTAGAAATCTAGTAACTTTACCGATAGCTATTCAATTTGTAGGAATACTAACCATGAGGCCAAAGATTGTTTATTTAAGTGTACCCAGTGCAAGTTTCCAATGCATTTAGAGAGTAATTATCAGTACAAGGAAAAAAAAACAATCAAAAGAGTGAAATGCTGCAAATTTCACTACCAATGGAACAGCAGATCAACTGTTTTTTTCAAGTGATATAGCACCAGAACTATTTGGTTCTTAGATAGTAAATGCAGTAACCATGTAACTAGTAAGAAGCAGATCTTTCTAAACTCAATAAAAATTACTCATTCAAAATTGAGTTAGGAAATGGTAAGCACATTGATATCAAGGGAAAAGAAGGGGTTTCAATTTACAACTAGGAGGGTAAAAACATATAAATTCATGATGTTTTTAACTCACCTAGGATAGTACAAAACTTGCTTTGTGTCAACCAGCTAATGAAAACAAGCTGATAAATTATTTTTTCAAAATGGTGTGTAACGTGATCAATAAGAAGACTAACCAATCAGTAATAACTCTCAAGATGAGTTCAAATAAACTGTTTCCTATTGATATGCAGAATATTTAGAACTTTGTCTGAGAAATGAGTTAACTGATGAATCTTCTCTATGGGATCTTCAATATTAACATTTAAACCACAAGGGTCTTCAACTGCTGCAACAAAAGTACAATGTGGTTGAATTACCTCCAATCAAAATAGATAATTCTATTTGTGAAGGTCGTATTTATAAAATAATGCATAAGACCGCTTTTCTAAAGACATTCTAAAAGTCTTATTCATGACTTCAACTAGTCCATACAGATATTTACAGTCCAATGTTGGAAATCACTCCCGTAAAAAAATTTCAGTTAACATGGTTGACCAGATGGACAGTCAACATCGTTGACCGGTTGGACGGTCAACGGCCGATCAATATGGTTGACCAGCTGAAGGTTCAGGATGACCGGTCTGGCTGAGGGTTCTCAGAACAATAAGGAGGACGGTCAACTGAACATTGACCGGTCTGAATGGGAGGACGGTCACCGTCTCATTTTGGCAACACAGCATACCTACTTTGTCTGAAAAGGAGTAGGTTGACCTGTCTATTTAGATAACTTTGAAAACTCATGACAGCAGATCTGTCTGTTATGGCAGACATACACCACCTACTTTTGATCTGATGCATGCTTCTTGGGAACCGTGCACCAACCATGAAGAACGATATGGTGATCCAGCTGCTTCTAGGTCTCTTGTATATTCTTATATTACGTGTAAATAGGCCGGTCTAGAATGTAGAGTAGAGAGGTAAAGAGGCGGTAAGCAGAAGTGTATAGAGCAGTGTGTGAGTATGTGTGAGAAAAAGAAGAAAATAGAGGAGATGAAGAAGGCTCAACTGTGTGTGTGTATTTCCGCCTTTCTGTTTTTGTAATCTCCATATAATACATAGTACAATTTTACGGACTTAACGTCCCGCGATTTTTTCCTTGATTCATAAGGGTTTTCTACGTACAAATCGGTTGTCATTATTCTTACTTCCATTCCTTATCTTCGATCCCTTTGTGCCTGTAACGGTAGGCCGCCCTCTTTCCGGCCAACATCTAACTCAAACTTTATCTCTGAGTAATAAGATATATTTCTTATTTTTTATTAATGATTTCACTAGAATGATATGAGTTTATTTTTTGGATAAAAAGTTAAATGCTTTTTCTATCTCCTTGCATTTTTTAGCTTTTGCAAAGAAATAAAGTGATCATCAGTTGAACATACTTAGAACTTATCATGGAGAAGAATTCACTTGCAAGCTCTTTCTTGATTATTGTAAAGAAAATGGAATATAAGGGCAACTAACTATCAGTTATACACCATAACAAAATAGTGTAGCAGAGAGGAGGAAGAAGCAAACTGTAATTAAAATAGTGAAAAGCAATAATAAAGGTGAGGAGCTTCCCAATAATTTATTGGTTGAGGATGTGAACACCACAGTATATATTTTCAACAAATCTCCAACCAAAGCAGCTCTTGATAAAACTCCATTTTGAAACATGACAAAATCGAAAGCCTACTGTAAAATCATCTCAAAATATCTGGTTGTATTACCTATGCTCCAATTCATTCCCAGATTAGGAGAAATCCAATCATAGAAAAACTTATACTCTCAAAAAATGTTTTATTTGATGAAGGAACAACATGGAAATGGATAACAAATGATTCTCAAATTTATACAAGCACATATTTCGCTCACACCCAATAGCAACCCAACATAATTTCATGCAACTCTCCACAGCAAGCTCCCAGCAGCAAAACTAAATGCTCAAGATAGAAATTCTAAATTTGAAGACTAAGAAGTTTCTCCACGGGGTTACAGACCATTAACAGAAATTTATAAAATATATATATATAGATGTGTGACGTTTTTCATGAGTGAACCTTAATGCTTTGAAGAAGCATCATAAGAGGCAATTTGGAGGAATGCGATGACTAAAGAAATGGAGAGTATCGAGAAAAATCACACTTAGGAGTTGGTGGATATTCCCAAAGGAAAGGAAGGGATCGGTTTGAAATTGATCTACAAGGCAAAGTATAATGATGATGGAAACATAAAGAAGCACAAAGCCTGACTAGTAGCAAAAGGCTAGTTACAATAGTTTGGAGTAGATTTCATTGAAACTTTCCCTTATATTACTTGAATGAAGATAGTAAGAAGTATTATTTCTTTGGTAGCCCAACTTAAATTACCAGTATTTCAACTTAATTTAAAATCTATCCTCTTAAACTTAGAACTTGAAAAGGAGGTGTACAGGTAGCAACTTCAAGGTCTTCATAAGAAAGCAAAAGAATATAAAGTGTATTGTATTTAAAATGTGATCTACATACTGAAGCAAACTCTAAGAGTATGGAACAACATAATAGACTTTTATTTTCAACAGCATGGCCTGATATGAAGCCCAAATGAACCATCTTTGTATATGAAAAAATAATGGAAATCTAGAATTTATCATTGTTTGCTTGTATATGGATGATATCATATACATGTGAACCAACACAAAGATGACTGATATAGACCATGTGAAGTATTTGTTTTGATATTTAAGTCAAACAGTTAAAAAGTGTAATTTTTATTTCTCAAGAAAAATATATGAATGACTTACTAAAAAATTTAACATGAAAAACTATAAACCAATGCTAATGCTAATAGGAATGAATGAGAAGCTAAAACTACTCGATATTGCAGAAAAAATAAAAGCTGACGGTCATAGAAGTTTGGTCGGCTCATTAATCTACCTTACAAAGACTAGACCTGATATTGAACAAGATGTGAGTATGGTTTTAAGATTTATAAGTGACCCAAACAAAACCCATTTAGCAAAAGTAAAGAGGATCCTTTATTACTTGAAAGAAACTAGGAAGTTGGGCATCAAATATAAGAAAAAAGTTAATGGTACGTCAATTAGTTTTACTGATAGTGATTGGTCAAAAGGCTTTAATGATTAGAAAAGTACATCCGGTTTTTTTTTTTTTATTTTAATTCCAATACGATATTATGAATAAATATAAAAAAAAATTATTGAACTATTTTTATCTAAAGCCGAATATATTGTAACAAATGAAGCAGTTTGTGAAGTAGTTTGGAAAAGATGACTTTTACAAGACTTATAACATCTTTGAAAAGCGGCTATGATCTTTTGCAATAATATGTCAACTATTGCCATAACAAAAAAATTGATTTTTTTTTCAAGAAGTAAGTATAATGAACTTTATTATTATTTCATTTGGGATCTTATAATACAAAAAACCAATTTTGTGCTAAAATATGTTCCCATAAATGGTCAACTTTAGGATAGACTAACCAAAGTTGTCATAGGAACGAAGTTTGAGAAGTTCAAAGCTCAACTGAAATTTACAAATTAAGAAGAAGTATTAAAGAGTAATTTATATTTACTCATGATATGTTTGAAGGTCATTTACATAGGAACTTGAGTTTTCATTTCATTTACTAAAGCTCTTTAATTCTTTTGTCTTGAGGGTGACCCTTTGTTGTTCTCCTATCTTTTCCTAGGTCATTTCACATCTTCTATAAATTATGATGCATGACATACACAAAAATAAAAGCTTCAACATTTTTTCTTTCCTCCTTTTTGGCTCTAACACATACTACTATATCATTTAAAAGTAAAGGAAAATATAATAACCGTGAGAAGTACGTCTTTATTAGAGATAAAGATAAGATAAGAATAGCTTTTATAAGTAATTAAATACAATGAAAGAGAGAGTGAAAACAAAAGAACAGAAATAAAATAAAACTAAATTTTCTTATTAAATATCTAATTGGCACTAAAAAAGATACAATACCAAATAGGCACGGAAGGAGGGGATCAGGGGGGCCTGCGACACGTGAGGCGTTGCAGCTCCCTACGACGTGTTTGGGAGCCGTCAGATTTATATTTGACGGCTCCCGTGTTTTAAAAAAAATTATAAAATCAAAAAAAAAATTTAATTATTATTTTTTTAAGTTAAATGTAAAATAAAATATCAAAATAAAAAAAATAACTAAAACCTTTTTTTTTATATATAACTTTCGAAAATCCAACGGCCAAAAAGGCATCGTAGGGGGCTGCGAACCCCTTACACGTCGCAGCCCCCCTGGTTCCCGAAAGGAGGGGGCTTTTCTACGTAGTAAAGGCAAGGTACTATTTTATATATATTAGGGTTTACTGAATTTCGATAATTCAATGGTCATTATTTATATTTTTAAAATAATATAAATTTAATTTAATTTTTAAATTTTAAAGTATCAAAACTTTCATATTATAAAAAGGCCGACAAAAAATATAACTATTATTATAGTTTTTAATTTTATAAAATATATATATATATAATATGAACTGTTATTTTCTTGATCAGGGAGAGCTCCCTCCACTGTGCAAGAAAGCCGTCGAATGGCATAATTCGAGTGAAAACAAATGCCATCTACACATACCCATTAGTATTTCAATAAGGCAGCACATCTGTTTAGGTTTGTGTTTCTTCCTTTTTTTTTTTTTTTGACAATTTGTATTGGTCTTTTTGGTTTTTTTTTTATTTAGGATGTATTGAGTTACTTATATTGATCTGAGCCTGATGACTCATAGGATTGTTGTCCACCCATGGGACTTGGATTGTATAATTTACTTTATACTTTATATAATGACTTACCAAAAGAAGCAGACCACAAATCACTGTCGAAGGCAAAGTGGCATGCAACAAATTATGGCAGTACTGTTTCTCCTCAACAGTGCAATGGAACACAATGAAACCACTACAGCAAGGGAAAAATATATACATATGAAATGAGCTTAAATAAATAATGAAAAAAACAGCCAATCAATCAATCCCACGAGCCACTGATTTCATTATAGTCTTTTAAATATTAGGTAATTTTATCTGTTTAATCATTGAGAATATTTTTAAAATGATAGATGATAAAAATTAAAATAATATTTTCATAAATTTTATATTTTATTTTTATTTTTAAAAGTTGATCTCATTGAGAGGATAACAGAGCATATATTTATGATCATAGTTATAAAACCCATGAGCCATAGAGGTTTTTTTTCCTGAAAAATGTGTGAGAGTGATCTTTTAAATATTTCTAAATAATGTGTTATTTTTTATCCATTCATATTAATAGACAAAAATAAAAATAAATGGATGGAATGAACTATGCCACATCCAAAAGAATATCTAATTGTGTCTAAAAAGTGATCCCATAATACTTATCATATATTTCTTGCATTTTCCTTATCTATCTTATTACATATGTTTGTATTAAGCGTGATTTGAATTTGTTTATGTTTGATCAGCCTTTTGAATATCTTATATGAAAAGTTTACATCATGTTTTGATGTAAATTTTAAATAAAAGTTAGTAATTGTATAAAAGAAATCAGGTTATAAGAGTCTATCAAGTGACCCTATCCCATTCAAGAAATGAAAAAATGAATAGGCCAAAAAAAAGAAAAAAAAAATTAATATCTCATAAATTATCTCATATTAATTAAATAAAAAATATTTTTATATTTATAAATTAGATGATTTGCTTCTCCTTTGGATATACATTTTTTAAAGACAAAGCTATATGAAATAAAATTAATAATCGGATACATTAGATATATTTTTTAAAAAAGATAATCCTTAGGATGGCTTTGACCTTAACACTTAACAAATAGAAAATATCACATATATATATATATATATATACACATATAATTATCACATGTCTGAGTTATTAATCAAATCAAATACAATCTCAATATATTATTAGAAAATATATAACTATCATTCATCTTAATTATTAATCAAATTAAACACTTATAAAAATAACTACATATTTTTTCATAAGTATTAATCCTAAAAAATTATGTGTGTGTGTGTGTGTATGTATTAATTTTGATTTATTGGAGAATTTCTTAATCTTTTCGGGTAGGGCACCATGATGCTAACCTACCATTGAGTAATATTAGAGAGCCCCTATATAAATGGATTGCCGAAGGGGAAAGCACTAATTGAAGAAGATAATGCAATTAAACTAACAAGGAGTGTGCTCTCCACAAGAAAGCCACCCGCTCCCATTATCCGGCACTTGCATTGAATCCACATACACATTATAAATTAAGTGTATTCTCTACCCACTTTGTGTGTTGTATATTAATTTCCCTTTTGCTTTCAACTTCCCACTTTAACAAACTCCAATAATTATTTTGTACAATTGGGCTCGAGAGGGGAATAGATCAATTATGGTCTTGTATATTAGTTTAATAGCTCACTAGTGAGATATTACATGAGGTGCAACGATAGATGATTAATATTTGATCCCAGTGGATTCGTGCTTGACACAAGTTCGAGTGTTGCTTCCCTTTATGTCTTTTCCTAATCATATTGAAAATAAAAATGATAATTTTTAATAACTATAATTTAGACCATTTACAAGTTAAAATTACAAATTATAAAAATATTTAATATTACGTAAAAAAAATATTTTCTTTTAGATTTTACAAATATAAAATGAAAAACCAAATAATTCAATATCATCAATATTGGCAATAAATAAAGTGCAAAACATAAATTGGCATACGATATGGTAACGATAAGAAATCTTAAAAAATAAATAATTCTTGAGTAAAATATTTTAAGCTAATTAAAATAAATTTATTATAAAAATTTAACTAATAGAATAGGTTATATAGGTATACTAAGTCTTAACCAATTTACTTCTAACAAATAAAATTTGTTAAAAAAATCTTTAAATTTGCTATTTAACAATAAAAATAGACACATTTCAGTATTTTTGTAGACTTTATTTCAATGTCTTAAAAATGTTCAATACTTCTAATACTCTAAGATTGAAGCCACCAATAAAAAACCAATGGTTTATATATTTGGAATAAGTATTTGATGATGGTAAAAGAATTTTAGAAAGAGAAATAAAATGGAAGAAGTTTTTTTTTTCTTTTTCTCCAGTCCCCTCTAATTTTTTTTTTTCAATAATTAATGAAATATCAGCTAGTTTAAAAGAAAGATGTGGATTTATATATGTGGCTGAAAATTAAGATTTAAAATATGAAATTTGTCATGGCCCTATAACAAAGCATAAATGACAATGTTGTAAACAATTTACCCAAAAATGGAACGTGACCCTGCATCTAAGATTGGATGCACCATAATATAAATATGAAGCTTCAAGAAAAATTGTGGTAGCACTTTGATAATTAGCCCAAATATATACAACTTGTACATCAACTCAATTCCAAATAATAATAAAAAGTATCTATGAACTAATATTTAAATTATGAAAACATAAAATCTAGACTAATATACACGCTAACCATAAAAAGAAAAGCTCGATAAAAGTTGTTTTGAAACCGATTCTAAAGTCACTACATGCAAAATACAATAAAATCAGCCCTACACTAATCCTCTAGAATTTTTTGAGTCGAAACCCTATGAACAACATTTGAGCCTACTTATATGAAATGCAAGAAAATAAAACAATAGTGAGCCTAATGCAAACATATATGTATACAATCAATATATGGATACACAAACTTAAAATATGAAAATGATAATGATAAAACATATGACAAAAAACTATAAAATTATAATAATATAAAAACTAATGACCAATAATAGCCTTAACAACTAGGGTCGAATAACAAAGGTCTACAAATATTTCCTTAAAACTCGAGTCACACGCCATTATTTTATATCTGCGAATCGATTGACAATAAATTATTCTATATAGATGCGATTAAACAATGCTTTTTAAACCCATAAATATTATGCGATAATATTTACTTCTAAATAAATATTTAAACAAAATAAATGATTATACATAAATAAATAAATTTTTTAGGAAATGAAAACAAATAATCTTTGTAATATCCTGGATTTTATTTGGATTAATTAAATATTAATTATAATTTTAAATAAATTGAACGTGATAAAATTATTTAAATATTAAAAAAATTTTGGAGGATGTTTGGGACGGTTGGGTTGGCGCCCGAGGTGCGCCCGTGTTGCCCAAATATCGATTTAGATTTTAAATTAAAAAAAATTTAAAATAAATAAATAAATAAATATATATATATATATATATAACGAAAAGAAAAATCAGAAGAAGGCAGAAGGAGTCGGGGAGAGAGAGGGGAAAAGAGGAGAGAGAGAGGGATTTAGGGTTTGGAGGTGGAGAAGGAAAAGAGAGGAGGAGGCGGACGGCGACGGCGGTGTGCGACGAGGACGGCACGGTGCCGGTGGTCGTCGGTGGCGGCCTGTGGTGGTTGTCAGTGGGTGCGGTGTGATTTGGCCGGTGGTGGATTTTGCGAAGAGAAAGCCGACGGCAGAAGTCGGTGACGGCGTTTGCAGCGGCGATCGGAGGTGAGGTTGCGGTGGTCGATGGTGGCTGGTGTTGGCTCGCCGGCGACTGTGACATCCGTGGGTGAGCGGCGACGCGGGTGTGGCCGAAGCTGCGAGAGAGAGCAGCTGCACGAGGAGGACGGCGACGCTACGGCACCGGTGCCAGCTGGGTGGTGCCGGGGAGGCCGGGTGACGGCCAGACGGCGGCGCGGTGGTGGAGCGGCGGCAGCAGGGCGGCCGGCAACGGCCAGCAGATGGCCGTGCGCGGAGGAGCACACGGAGGAGAGAGAGAGGTCGCAACGATAGGAGAGAGAAAGGCTCGATTGGAGCACTTCGGGACATCTTTGCTTCAGATCTGTAAAGTATGAGGGTCAGACAAGTATCTGTAAATCCCCTCTTTGGTTAAATTTAATTTCTGTCATATTTTGGATACTGTTTAGATTTTTACTAACATGCATGTATTTGTATATGCATGATTTATTTATTCTGAATATGCATGTGTAATTTATTGGATGTTTTAGAGATTGTTGGACTGGGTTTTATAATTTTGGAGAATTTAAAATTTTTCTGAAAGTCTGAATAATTTAGTGGACACAGTATATTT